>JAQFZX010002903.1:0-15586 GCA_034682405.1 Hydroisotoma schaefferi | reverse complement strand
TTTTTGACGGCTCCAGGCACGGTCACGTTAACCCACAATTAGGTCGTCTCAAAACAGCTATATAGCCCCATACAGGTGATTGAGAACGGGGTTAGTTAGCCTGGCTGAATGCTTTGTGTATGCATTTTCCATGTTGTATTTTAATCGTAAAAGAATAAAATTAGACGTAGCTTTTACTAGCGAGCTTCAATAGTTAACTAGCCTACGGGGACCCGAAATTAATTCATTATCCATGAAACAATTATTTATTGAAAGGTTTGGATATAAATGTATATTTAACTGTCAGTAGCTTCAATAAAGAACGAGAAGGTGGAACTATTAATTGTTTAACCTAATTGAAAAGAGTTAAAAGATGGGTTCAAATCAAAATGTAGTTTACGACATGCTTTGTATGTTGTATGCGAATAATCACTTATTGTTTTACCCAAACTGTTTCAATTTATGAGTTCTTTTATTTGACTTTTCTTCAAAAACCTTCATCAGGTTGTAAAAAATATTTGGATAAAAACCCTCCTAAACTGTTTACCACAAATGCAGTAAATAAAAAAATTGAGTGAAGAAGGAACAAATAAAATAACGTAATTTAGTAGTTTAAATTCAATATTTTCTTGAACATGAAGTAGAGTTTGAGCAAGGGTCGGAGCATAGCGCAAGTTCCCTACAAGAACTAGACTGACAATTGTAAATGAAATATAAAGGGAAGAGTTGTCCAGCGGAAGTTGGGTAGTTAGAGAGGCAGACATGGACCTTCGCACTTTATTCGATTCCTTTAGCTAAAAAAAGATATAACTGTCGTTTATATCACGAACTAAATGTTTATTTTGATACAATTATTATGATACATACCTTGAGAACAATTAGAATATTCAGAAGAGGTAGAACGGCACAAGGTAGGATATAGGAGATGATCATATCAACACCGTTTCTAACGAACATGCATGCAGGATTCTGGACCCAGTCTTGGTATGCATCACAGAATTTGGCAGGAGTGAAAATAGCGACTTCAGCATCAAAAACCAACACTTTTTCACATTTCGTCTCCAACCCAATTAGAATGCAACGGAAGAAGGATAAAGTAAAAATGGATGTTGTGATCATTTTTGAAGTTTTTGTATCAAAGATCCTTCGGGCTAGAAGTGTGTGACAAATTCCAAAATACCTCTCAACCGACAGACCAACCGTCAGATGCACTGAACACGTCTCCGCTATACAAAACATTATAAAGTTGTGTACTTTTAAGAGAAATCCTCAAGTAAATATTATACTAAAGTCGCTATTTAGCGCAAATAAGGGCAGGTTTTTGATTGAAGGCGCGCGGGCGTTGTGTACATGAACGTGGAGAATATTTTTTAGTACTTTATTAGTTATTTGCGCCTACCTGCGCCCTATTAAAATAAGCGCGGCACTGCCTCTTACCCAATCTAGTACACGGCGCTTAGGGTACTAAAGTCGCAGCGATATTGAGCGCAAATATGTGCAGGTTTTTTATTGAAGGCGCGCGCACGGGCGTTGCGTACGCGCACGTGGATAATTTTTGTAGTACTTTATATAAGATTAGTTATTTCCGCCTACCTGCGCCCTATTAAAATAAGCACAGCACTGCCTCTTGCCCAATCTAGTACACAGGACGCTAAGGGCATAGGTGTGGCCTATTTGGGCGCGTGGGAGGCAGGGCATGTTAAAACTCTTCATGAAAAAATATGAAAGGTGAGGGGTAAAGATGGTTAGGAAATCTTTGTAGGAAGTGGACGCGTGTGGATCAAATCATAAAAAGGAATTTTAGTTTATAATTGATAAAATGATCTTTACCACAATTAACAAAGTAGTTTCCGATAGCTTCAGCCCAACCGGTATAACTGTAATAGGATACTACTGTGGGACTTTTCAACTTCCGCATAAGTTTATAAATGGCCAGTGGACCACTCCAGACGAAGATTCCAGTCAGTCCCATCATAAGGTCGGAAATGGCAAGGCCAATGAGGAAAACGTTGAAGGAGGAACGCTTGGTTCGATGATTGCAGAGAACAATTAGATTCAGAATATTACAAACCACACCCACAACACAGAGTACACCCTGTACAAAGATGGTCCAGGGGTGTGTAACCTGCAGGGATATCCTGAGGGTTTCACCACTCTTAGTTTGATCCAGTTGCAAGTTAAAGTCTTGGAGGGTGTGGGCCTTTTTGTATTTGATTCCGCTGTTTGCCAGGATCCATAAAACTATCAGAACTTTCTCATCAATCTCTGTCCTACTTTGGAGGATTCTCCATGTGTCCAAGTACATTTCAGACTTCATTCCAAATACTAATCCAGAGTATAAGGTGTAGTAGAGGTCGGATTGGGTTAGTCTGGTCCATCCTGACGATGAAGTTGGGGGTAATGTCATTTGCTTTAATCTATCCTCATTCTCATTATCATTTTGTATCAATTCCCTTACAGACCGTGTGGTATTATTCAGTCGCTGGATGATGACTGCAGATTGGTAGGATGAAGGGTCGTTTCTCGTTTGTATAGTTGTCTGGAGAAGTCCAGAACGTTTCGTACCAAATATAAATCTGTTCTGAGAAAAGGGTGGAGTTGTAGTGCCGATCTTAATGTCGTTATTAGCCATGCCAAGGAAGGTCAGGAGGACCCTCAGGGCTAAATCTGCAGGGGCAAGGGGCCCGATGGACTGGCTGATGTTTACGCTAGATTCCATAACTATACAGACCTGGTTAACCAGGCTTAAAAGTGCGTCGTGTTGGATTAAGAGCGACCAAAACGGAATTGCGAAAGTTATTAAGGCCGACTTGAAAAGTAAGAAAGGATTGAGAAGGATGGAGAGCTGAAAAAGTGTTTGTTTAAGTCTTGATAATAAATGGGAGGCATCCATTCAACTAATCTATAATTTGTGAATCCATTTTATCTTACTTTATCCACCCACAATTAACCGAGAAATTGGACACCGCATCTCCATACTTAGCACATTTGTAGTAGCTAGGATCTAGCTCTAGCCAGCACCCAACTTGATAGCACTTTGCGGTTGGTAAACAAATCCAGTAGTGAATATTATCACAAAACATCCGGGCTGGTTCTATTCGACGGTAACGGTTGGCTAATTAATTAAAGATTACTTTTAATTACAAAATATGCACGCGTAGGGGAGTTAGACCGGTTTAGTTTTTACATTGGCATTTGGCTTGATTGTGGTGATTTTTCTAGATAATGACACGGGTTAGCTACAATTTACTAAGTTTAGTCTCTACATTTATCAATCAAGAAGAACGAACGAAGGATTTGACTTTATGAAGAGTGGATTATGCGTTGGAGCTGAAATGTGTAACAATAAACCGTTGTAAACGGGCGTAACGAAGGCTAGCGTAGGGTATTGGAGCCAAGTTAAGACATTTTGTGGTGTTTGGGGCAAGTTGAGCATCAAGTGCTGGAGTGTTGGGGGAAGTGGAGACATTTGGGGTGTCAGGGGCCAGGTGAGACATTTATTGGGGTGCTGGGGCTAGTGGAGACATTAGGGGGCAAGTTGAGACATTTTGGGATGTTGGGGGATATTGGAGACATTTGGGGGGCAAGTTGAGACATTTTGGGATGTTGGGTTTAAGTGAAGACATTTGGGGTGTTGGGGGCATTGCGAGACATCATGGGGTACTTGGGGCACTGACACATTTTTGAGGTTGTGGGTACCATTTGGAAATAGTCTCAACTTGCCCCATGTGACCTTCGCAGGGTCATAACGTTTGACCAAGGTCAGTGGGGGTGCCCAAATAGGGCGGAATGAAGTTGTAGCAGTGGGTTTGATTTGGTAAACAGTCTCACCTTGCCCCATTTGACCTTTGGAAGGTCATAACTTCTGACCTTGCGTGTCACAGACTAATCTTGATCAGTTTGGAAATGCCGTAGTAAGTACCTTTTCAACGAAACCATGGTTGATAGAGGTTAGCAGAGACAAATTTGTGACCTTTGACCCCACCCCCTAGGGGGTGTGACCGAATTAGCCCATCTACGAACTCCCAGAGTTTCTTGACCCCAAGAACCTAAATCCGAAAACAGAATTTAAAATAGCTCAACGGTTCGAAAATTATCGCTCGGGCGGACTGCCAGTAAGCCAGTCAGCATGACAGAGCATATAAAGGCTTAGCTACGCTAGCTTTAATGGACCTTGGAAGGGACCTTTATTACCTCAAGCTCAGTCAGCAGAATGAAGGGTCCTTCCTTCACGCTATGGATACTTTTTTGTTGAAAGAACCAGAGCAATACTCAAGCACCTTGTGGCTCAACCATGTTTCCAGAAATCGTAGCTGTTTTTCAATAAAGTGGAAAGTAAAACTGGGATTGGACAGTTACTATTAAATGCCACGTTCTCGAAAAATGCGGGATCCTGGGAGTAAGGATCCCGGTGCGGGATTTTTTTGGGGGGGGGGTGGTCGGTGCGGGATTTAGAAGTTTAGAAAATCGTTTTTTTATCAAACAATTACAAATTCCGCATCCTTTCTTTCAAAGTTTCAAAGATTTTTCAAGTTCAAATTTTTATTTTATGGTTGCACAAATGCAGAGTTTAACTTATGGTAGAGTAACCACAATTATGCTTTTTTCAAAATCCTAAAATGCTCAAATTATGCTTTTTCTTGCCAATGAAAAAGCTACCTACTTTAAAATTGTCAAATGCCCTTTTATAACTTTCAACGCATATAATACAGTGCAAGTTTCTATTTTGGCGACGTTTTGGCTATTACCAAGCTCAGATTTATTTTACAGTTAGTACTATCAACATTGCACATTTTTTCGAAGGATCATGTCAAAGACAGAGTTTTTATGAGATTTCAAGAACTTTTGAAGCAAATATTTCGAATATTCCTAAAAATTCTTGGCATTTTTCGCATCTATGTGAAATGATTTGTGAGATTTTCAAAATTCCCAATTTTTCACCAAAATGCTCCAGAATGCTCTTTATATGCTTTTTTCTAATTTCGAAATCGACATTTTTGGACTAAATAGGAATTAAAAAGGCTTCTGAACTTAAAACCGCGGGTGTGGGGTACAAAATGCTCGAGAATGCTATTATGCTTTTATGGTTACTCTACTCATGGAGCATTTTGTTTTGGGGCACGGTGAGACAAAATTGGGGCATAGTGAAAAATTAAGATTGTTTGACTTGTAGAGTATTTTTATCAAGTTGGGGCATAATGAGACAAACAAATTTTTTACTCTAAATTTTTGATGAGTTTAACTTATGAAGCATTTTGTGGTTTTGGGGAAAGGTGAGACAAAATTGGAGGATAGTGAAAAATGAAGAGGGTTTGACCTGTGGAGTATTTTTTTGAAGTTGGGGCACAATGAGACAAAAAAAATTTTACACTAAATTGTTGGTATATTTTAGATTTTTTTTCACCGGGGGGTGGGCCGGTGCGGGATTTTTTTAGGGGGGGGGCGCTCGGTGCGGGATTTTGGATCCCGTCCCATATGGAAGAAATCGAAAACGTGTTAAATGCTAATAAAGCGTTATTACTCCCAGTCAATTCTTTCATAACATGAAGACAGTAACAACGTGGTAGTCTGCTACTTTTGTGGTAATGAAAAAAGGAATATGTTCACTTTAGCAGAATATATGAGACCTAAATTTGTGGCAAACAGGCGAATATCCGGGCGTCAAAAAAAGCCAATGACTTTCAAGTCATCAGAATACATACCGCATTTGGTCAAAAATCCTGTAGTACTTGAGGAGTTCGAATGCGGAATCAACTGCCTGACCATACCAAAACTTTTAATTATATTCCAGAATTTGACAAAACTATCAAAAAGCATTTATTTTTGTTGAAATAGGACGATTTTTACTATCAATGAATTATTATAATAGTACCAAAATTGAAGTTAAATTAGTTACTTGTAAAGTAGATGGATAAACGAAATAATAATTTATTTGTGACACTGATTGACAACTTACTCTTGTTATTTTTATTCCTAAATTCATTTTTAACTGATTACCTAATATTGGAAGAAACGTGGCATGTTAAATGAACTATTGAATCTGAATGTGAATAAAAATCTGAGTCTGAGTCCAAACACACAAAAGAAGGACCTGTAAAATGTACAAAATGTGGTATGACCATTCTAAAGACTATTAACGACAGTGCTTACATCATAAGACGTCATTCTCCCCTATCAAGAACGGTGTAGGTTCTCAATTTTGTAGTGCCAAATTCTTAAAGTGGACTTTTAATTCTTACTTACCAAAACAAAGTCTAGTACCTGTTTAGCATGTGCAAAATATTTGGAGGAAAGCTTTCCTAAATTGTCTTCCACAAATGTAGTAGATGACAAAATTTAAGCAAGGAGGAACATATACAACAATGTATATCACCTCTGCCAGTTCCTCACTTATTGAAAAGACTGTAGCAGCGTTTCGTAAGTTCCCCAGAATAACCAAACTGACAACTGTGAATAAAATATAAATGGATGAATTATCCATGGGAAGTTGGGTAGTAAGAGAGGCCTGCATCGCACGTCGGGCTTTATTAGCCTGTCTTATCTGTTCAACCAAAAATCATCCTTAAAAGTATCATAACCTAAAAGGCTTATTTTTATGTTATAATAAAAGTAAATACTTACCTTCAATAGAATTGCAATATTCAGAACAGGTATAACAGTGTAGGGTACAAGGTAATTAATGAACAACCGTGCAATGTTTCTGGAAACCCGGTATGTTCGTGGCTGGGTCCAGTTTTCGAATTGATCACAAAATGGAGCAGTAATGTACACCCAGCGTTCTTTGTCTAATAAAGACACCTCTTCACATCTAGTCTCAGACCAACGGAGGATTCCACTCAAGATTGCAAAAGTGAAAATAGCTATTGTTATAAATTTTGCAGTTTTTCTGTTGAATATACTTCGAGCCAGGAGTGTATGACAAATTCCAAAATATCTCTCCACCGTCAGCGCTACCACCATATGCAATGAACACGTCTCCGCTAATAAACAACATTAAAGGAATATGTAGAAAGAACGCTTACGAAAGTGTAATTTAACCGTTGACCCTTCAGTTTAAGTATAACGCCGCCTTGGGTGAAGCCCGGTGGGCTCCTATGTAATTATGAAACTGCTAACTGTCCAGCGAACACAACGACGAGCCTATTTAAAGTCCTCGCTTTCCCCTATCCAAGTTTCAACATAAAGCAGGAGCATACATTAACCTTCGAGATATTAGGATACATACACTTTCCGCATACATACATATTTGTCAATGGGCTTAAATTTTCAACATACCCCAAGTTTCAACGTATAATTGAAGCCTCAAGATAAAAAAATAGATTTCGTTTCAACCTGCTTGCACATAACAAAGATGACAGAGATGTTCATTTAGTAAATAGAATTTAGAAACCGCTTGCATATTCTGCTATCTGTTGAAACCCTTTGCATATGTATCTTCTATATGTTGAAAACGTTTGACTATGTTTCTGCTATGTTGCAAAATATTCCCGTCAGAGTCATGTTCAAACGTGTATGTCCTCTAGGCGGTGTCAAGGAACGTTTCTGCCATATGCTGAAACGTATGTTTAAAATTATGCGCATAGGTAGTTCTTCAGACCTGCCTTTTCTTAATTTAAGCAGTGATGTTTCAGTAAATTCAAAATTCTATTAGCTACTATTATGTTTGGTATAATTTCTACAGTTTGACAACCTGTCCAGTCGTTCAGAAGACTAACCCAAACAGATATACGCACGCTTTATCTTTAGTAAATAAGGATTCAAAAGCATGTACCCGCAAGCAGAAACCTCTTTTCTTTAACCCCAAAAATGAGATTGGACAATGAAACGGTTGGGGTTGGACTTTTAAATGATTGGAAAATCTTCAAAACGGCTATTGGACCAAACTGCACAAGTCCACACACTGCCTGAACTATATCAGCGATGGCAAGGCCGATAAGGAAAGTATTGAAGGAACAGGCTTTGGTTCTTCCATTGCAGAGAACAATCAGATTCAGAATATTACAAACCACACCCACAACACAAACAGGGACTGTTATAAAGTCAAACCAGTCAGCTTCTAATTGGACTACCCTTCTTGCTCTTCTTCTGCTACTTTTATGCAATTTAATGTCAAAGTCTTGGAAATTGAAGATGTTGTGGTGGAAAAGGGCACTTTTTACAAGTTTTGACGCGTTGTACAGAAGTCTCTGGTCAATCTCTGTAGACTTTAGACTTATTAACGTGTCCACTGTAGCTATAGACCTCACTCCGAGTAATAATCCAGAGTATAAGGTGTAATAGAGGTCAGAAGGGGTTTGTCTAGTCCATTTTACTGAAGGTGGAGGAGGTAAGGTTATTTCACTTAATGTAGGATCAGTAGTATTTCCGATCATGTCGTTCAGACTTATTATGTTATTATTCAGTAGCTGGATGACCGTAGATTGGAAGGATGAAGGGTCGTCTGTAAGGTTCCCTGGAGAAGTCCAGAACAGGTCATACCACCAATGAATCTCTTCCGAAAAAACCGAAGAGTTGTAGGTGTCCACTGTAATGTTATAACTGGCTAAGCCAAGTAAGGTCAGGAGGACCCTGAGGGCTAAATCTGCAGGTGCCATGGGCCCTATGGTATGGATGATGTTGTCGCTGGAGTCCATATTTGAACAAAACTGGTTAGAATAGCGTGTTGTTGGGTTAAGGCATATGAAGTTGCAACGGCCAAAGTTGTGATTAACTGACTAAAATATAAGGAGATGAGAGGAAGGAGGACTGAGATAGGTTTATGTGAATCTTGTAAACAAATGGGAGGCCTCTGTATTTCCGAATATCCATCTTATCTTACTTTATCTACTAAAAGATTAGCCAATAAATTCGACAGCACCTACCCAAAGATCTGGCTCTACACAGCTTATTAGCACTTTGCGGTTGGAGAGCATTTCTACTAGTAGTAGTGGGTACTTCTACTATCAAATACATCCTTGCAACTCCGTTGGCTAATTAATTATAGATAATAATTAATTACGAAATGTACAGGATTATGAGAGTGGTTGAGATTGAGCAGGCTGGTTAGTTTGACGTGGACATTTTGCACGAATCATTTGGCCGTTTTTTTTATAGATATGACAATAAGGATTTATCCTTTCCAAAGTATCGTCTCTAAACTGAGAAATCAAGAAGAATGAGCGAACCATTGGGGAATATTTCTTATGAAATTAATCTCATATATTTTGTTGGAACTTTTGAAATGTGTAATAATGGAAGAAATACTTGGGCTACTGACCCCTAAAATAATATTAAAAGATATGCAGGACCGCACTGCATCCCGACAACAGGTTAACTAGTTTGACCAGTCAGCTATATAACATCTACGATAAGCATGTTTTATTAATAAAACTTTAAGGGAATTTCTACACTCGTTCACTGTATATTTCATGAGGTCGGCCACGGTTTAATACCTCTGTGTATGCTTGGTACATTTTAATTTGGCTTTCGCCAAAATATATAGAAATGAACACAAGAATTACTTGCAAAAATCTTAAAATAATGACCAAAAGGATGAACAAAGTGTCTCTCCTAATAGAATTATGAGAGACAGTTCGTTCATCACTTATTATATTATTTGTAGTCTGAATGTCGCAAGATCGCTATGAAAGTTGTCGGGAATCTCACCTTCAAGGTCAATCTACCCGAGACAGGGTAACCCACTTTCTCACTAACAAAGTGACAAGCAGAGAAGGAAATAAATACCAAAGGGTTATAAAACCCCATGGGTTGTATTACCCTGCCCTGGGTGGAATTTAGCGAGCATGGTTAACCCCACATGACCCTCGTATAGTCAGAATTACCCGAATTACCCGAATAAAACCTCAATAACCCTGACCCCTTTATACCCCGAATGAAATATTTCGTCAGCTATTGTCCAAGTCCTTCCTATTGGAAAGATAAAACAAACAACCAAATCGTAGACCACATAATTGATCAAGTTTTGCACACTCGTTTCTTAAGGTGTGTAGTTCCTTAAATAAGTCCTTGCCAGAACTTCCTAGTCTAGTTTAAGGTCTTGCCTTTGATAACCTTTTTTCAATTTTTTTTCTTTGAAAATACAACTCTCCAGGGGAGTAATATCCGGAAATCCGGTAGGTTAATTCATTTATGTAATGATAATTGAATGATATGTAACGACTACTAGCTTTATAGGTGGGTTAGAAGGTCACTTCATCCCGAAATGCATTTCATATTCAACTCAATAGCCTCCATTAATTCAATGGGGCCTGACCTGAAGAACCAACCTAGGCGTCCCTAGAACTCTTGGGGTTTGAACTGGCCTTCCTTAAGATGCCAAAGAACGAGATAAGAAGGCAGCCTCTTATCTTAAGAACGCATAAGCGTTCGGTTATACCTGGAGGGAGCTGCTTATCCTCTCCTTGCTCACCATGTTCAAAGTATAAAAGATTGTTGTAAAAAGTAAGTAAAGCAGACAACAACCACTAGCTACTACTGTACTCTAATACTACTCTTGTTGGATTCATCTTTCTAGCAAGATATATCTAGAAAGAAATAGTACAAGAATATAGTCATTGGTAGACAAAGTAAGCTCTAACCTCTCCAGCCGAGCCGCTCTCCATTCCAGAAATAAACGCAATATTAAACCCAAGAGATGGTTTTTACATACACAGTTAAATCAAACCTTTGGGAGATACGGGATATTATTGCAGATAACTTTACACCCATCATCCTTCCTTTCATTCTGACTTCACCAAATTTACACGAACCGAAAGAAGGTAATGCGAGAGTAGTTGGGTTGGGATCCTCATTCCTTGCAACATTTTTCAAACCAGAATTTGAACCTTGATTCATCTTGACTCCTTTTCTCCAAGAGAAATGGGGGATGTTAGCAATAAGTGCTACTTCTGCTGCCAAGTTTTTAAATTCCGTTTCAAATTATATGAACATTTAATATCAAAACATACAAAGGAACGGCCCTTCAAATGTCCAAAGTGTCCATCCACATTCAGATACAAAGGGGATAGGACCCTGCATGTTAAATCTGTCCATGACAAAATACTACCTCATAGTTGCCACACATGCAGTAACAAATTTGCAACCTCCAAACAACTAAAGTACCATTCTGCAGTGCATGAAAGAAATCGTAAGGTAACCTTCCATTGTAAAACCTGTAACAAGGGCTTCCTTAGGAAAGACAGTTTAACAAAGCATCAGAAAACAGCACACGGGTCAGTATTATTTAATTGCTATTTCTGTTTTAAGAAATACACAGCAAAGAACACACTTGACAATCACTTATCAACTCATACTAAAGAGACTCCCAGAAACAAAAAAGTGAAATGTATTTTTTGTTCCAAAGTCCTCAGCTCCGACCAAAACTATCGTCTGCATGTGAAATGGAAGCATATCCTAGAACGACCCTTCAAGTGCCAATTTTGTCCCAAACTCTTTATCCAAAATGTTCATCTGAAGGATCACGAAAGGGTTCATACAGGAGAGAGACCTTTCAAATGCAGTATTTGCCTACAATCATTTAGAATGCAAGGTCGGCTGACCCTTCACATCAGGGATGTTCATGGAAATCATAGGATCTACCCTTGCGAAAAGTGTCACAAGAGATTTAAATATCGACATGCCTTAAGGAACCATTTGCTAAATATGCACAGTTCTAGCCGGGATTTCCACTGCCCGAAATGTACGAGCCGGTTTGCATTGAAATCCAGTCTGAACAAACATACAAAAAATCAGCATGGAGAGCTAAGTCTGTATTGCTACTTTTGTGGTCATAACTCTAAAGGGCTGGCAAGCCTTTATAAACACCTTTACACTCATACGATGGAGAAAGGGATAAGGTGTCATTTCAACATTGGAGAAGGCTCTGTTGAAATAATATGCCCCTTTAGATGCACCAATACTAATACCCTCAGTCGACATGTCAAAAATGAACATAAAGGCCACCGACCCAAGTGTACATTTTGTTTGAAAGTTTTTGGATGTGCCATGAGTTTAAGATCACATATTACAAGGATGCATACAAAAGAGAGACATTTCTTCTGCAAAAACTGTCCCGATCAGTTCTCCAGTTTGGACCAACTACGCCAACACCGAAGGCGTCATCATGCTCAGAAATTATAAGTCAGACGATGGGATTGTCCGACCAACTATGTCCTTGCTGAGCAAAAGGCGAGGCAGTAAGTAACCCTGTTGACCCCGTCTACTCTACATAAGTTAGTGCAGCTAGACCATCAATTCCTTGTTTGTAAAATAGCAGCTAATAAAGTACTCTTTTGTATTTTTATTATTTAACTCATTCACTGCCAAATAATTCAGCTCAGGTTATAATATTCCGCTGAAATAGCATATTTTTAATTGATAATGAAGAGGTGCGATAGCATGATGCTCTGGGCTAGTTTATGACTTGCTGATGTGATGGTTAAGCAGAGATAAAGTCCGTAACACATACATATCTCAATTGCATAGAGATAAAGGAGAGTTCCGTAGTTTCGGGTTTAAATCCCCCGACATGCGACACCTCGTATACCTTTTGTGACCACATTTCAGCCTCTTTTCCGCAGCGTTAAACATTATTTTTAAATGGTTAAAAAAACTGCTGAGGGGAAATAAAACGGGAACTACTAAGGTACGAATGCATACTTCTGAAAGTTGCATTTGTAATGAATCCCTGCACTTTCATAACATTCGGCATGCATAATGACGTCCTATATTTCGCATAAGTTTTGAAGGTAAGATAAAGTAAATTCTTTCCAAAATAAACATTAAAAACCGGAACCTGTCTCAAATAAAAGTGTTAATTTCCGAAAGGTTTATGCCAACAACTTTTTAATACTTTGGAAATAAAGGTACATGTAAAGTGGTTAAACGGGGCAGCAGAAAGGGTCACGGATTTCCAAGTCAATTCTTTAGCTAACCGTATTTCCCGAATTAATCGCCCCCCCCCCCCAAATAGTTCCCCATCCCGTTTTAGTTTAATCCCCTCGGTCTCGGTATGATTCCATTTCCTGTAGGTAGGGCGAATGTAGGTTTGAACTGGTAGGAAATTGTTTCCCACATTCTTCGCAACTGTACGAAAGCTCAAGGGTGTGTACAACGGTTGTCATTTTCTAAACTTTGACGTTGTTTGAAAGTTCGAATACAAAATGGGCATGTGTATCTAATATTGTAATGATCCACTTGTTGGTGATAACTGAGGGATTCATCATGGCGGAACTCTAATCCACATATTCTGCTCATGTTATCCATCACTTTAATAATGGTTTTTCTTGAGTATGAAGTCGAAGACGCTTGTAGTAGGTGGACCGGATGGCACACTTCCGCTTACAGAAATAACAAGAGAACGATTTGTTGGATGGGTTATGATTACGAAGATGAATGAGCATGCAGGATTTGGTTAGATATTGATTTGAGCACTTTGGGCATTGATACTTTTTCCTGTCTTTCAACTCAAGATGAGTTTTCATATGGGTCTTCAAACCTGCTGAAGATGCAAAATATTGGTCCCATTCACCACACGATAGGAGTTTACGGCTCTTGTGGAGCAGGATAGTGTGACCCTTAAGAAGAGCCGTGTTTCTAAATTTCGAAGGGCAGTTTGGACATAGGACGGACTTAAGGGCGGAATGTGTAGTAATGTGGTTCCGTAATATTGACCCCCGATTGAAGGATTTTGAGCAAATGTGACAAATAAAAGGTCGTTCGAGAGTATGGTGGGTTTTTATGTGATTCGGCAGAGAACCCTTATTAGCAAACACGTTGGAACAGAAGGGGCAAGAACCCTGCAGACTAATCTCTCCTTAGTATGAGTTCTTAGATGACCATTTAGCAATCCTCTGTAGTTTGCAGAATAACCACAAAAGTAACACTTTAATCCTTTATCACGGTGTATTTGAAAATGGGACTTTAAACTGTGCTTTCGGTAGAACCATTTGCACATTTTGAGCAGAAATATTTGGGTTCCCGTGTTCCATGGATGAGGAGATGTCGATTGAGACCGTTTTTGTGGGCAAATTGGCTTCCATTTGGGACAAACATGATCTCTAATTTGGTAAAGGACAGACTGAACATGCAGTCCAAGATGAGTTTTATACAGAAACCCTTATGGACAATAGGGGCATTTGTGGGCCAACCCTACCTCACCCGTGTGAAGGAACTTTATATGATGATTAAGATCATAAGTTGTTTTGAAATTCTTGGCATAAAAGTAGCAAGAACGGTGTGGCTTTTAGAGAGTTTCTTTGCTTTTGGCAGCTCAAGACTGGTATTCATATTTGTATGCGTTTATTAACAAAAAGATAAAACTACAATAATAGGGTTCAATATAATCCTACCCTTATATTTCTGAAAACAAAAAAAGCTTGGAATAGAACGCCCAACTTAGATCACAGCATATACTGACGGAGATCCGCTTTATATAGAATTACGTGTTAAGTAAGGTACTCAATTCAAGGCGGGTTGCAGATATACAAGCGTACGACTTATAATTTCCAGATTGCTATATTTATCAATTAATTACATTTGTTACCACATTTTTCTTAATTTTATCTGCAGTTTTAAGTTGACTATAAAGTATGGAAGAGGGTGGCCCTGGGGGAATGAAGCCCTTCACATTTATTACTCATTTAAAACCTCAGAGTTTAGAACTGGTATGTTTAAATAAAACCCCCAAACCAATAAATATAGCGGAACTCCACTACTTTTTCTTGCTTTGGAGGACTTGTGGAGTCAGTTGTGATAACATCCGGCGTCCCATACTTTTAGCAATCTCTCGTGTTAAATCCCGTTTAAAGTATTCATTTAATTGCATGGAATCTCGAGGGCAGTCAATATGAAGTTTCATAAAATGAAAAATCATGGATTCCCGTATCTATCCTATCTGCTCAAATTTCTAAAGCAGAATCAACTCATCTAACCCAATTCTTTGAATATTTTCCTCACATTTTATTTTTGAAGCAGTCCATTGCACTACGAAAAATGTGAAGAGATGACCTTACTTTTATCAGCCTCATTCATGCTTGTCAATAATAATATGACGAGGGGCTACAGCTGCCAGCTGCGTGTTTTTGTCTCCATAAACATTTAATATTCTTTCAATTAACATAAATATACAACTGGTTACTGTACTTTATTTTTTACTCCTTGCGAGTTCCTTCTGCGTCTCTTTCAGTTTTGAATGAAGAGTTTGTATTTTCTGTTCAAAATCCTTTTGGACCTCTTTTAACCTCGACCTTAACTCGTTCTCAGCTGTGAAATTATTCGCTCTTAACTCCGTAATCTGAAAATATATCATTCATTTATTAACCGAACTATAGTTAACCAGCTTCATTAAAGAGATACTTTATTTATTTCCTAACCTGTTGATCTTTCTGTAGAAGCATTTGGTCTCTTGAACTTATCTGCCTTTTGAGACTTGATACGGACTCTTTGAGCGTCGTCAAGGCAACGACATGGTCCGGAGTTGTTGCCATTGAATTATTATGCGTCGGTTGCTCATCCTTTCTTTTTTCCTTCGTCACGTCCAACCGTTCCAGCCTCTTTAGATCTTTTAACCTAGGAATAATATCTCTTCAAGTACGAGACGTTTTAACTTTAATTAATCCCTTATTTAATC
>JAQFZX010002902.1:0-15586 GCA_034682405.1 Hydroisotoma schaefferi | reverse complement strand
GTTGAGTGGCCCCGTTCCATTGAGCTTGTTCTAATTAAAATGCCTTGAACCTCTAAAAGGACACAACAATGTAATTTAATTGATTGTATGAGCGATTGTTTGGATTTTGTTTGTTTTTAAATTGATTATAATAAGGTTTTTTTTAGAGGTTAGTCGTATTTGATTGAATTGAATGTCAAGTTAATGTGCTTGGTTATTTTTGAGAATACGTAGAGAATTAGGAAGTAGGAGTTGGTTTTTTTTTGTAGAATTTCTTCAGTCTATCCATATATATTTGCTGAATGAATTGGTGGTTATCTTTTACAGGAAGGAGATAAGGACAAGGAGCGAGTGTTGAGTTGTTCTTGGCGTCCAGTTACTCAATTGGAGGTTCCTAATCCTTCAAAATGTCAGCTTGCTACGGATGCATGAAGTATGGAGTGATTTATGTCGCTCTTTTATTTCTGGTTGGTGATGATGTTTTATGGATTACAAATACAAATGTGGAAAGAGATGGTTTGGTCGTAGGATTCTGATTTTGTATTTATTTTTGAACAGGTAACGGGGATTGCGATTGTAGGAGTTTCAGCTTATCTGTTGGCAGAACAGGAAATGTATTTAGACCTTGCCCGTTCCAGTGAACAAGACACTTACTATCTTGTTTATGGAAACTGGTTTCTTGTCGTCGCTGGTTCCGTTATGCTACTTGGTGGACTTCTGGGCTGTTGCGGTGGTTTGAAACAGTCCTCAACCCTTCTTACTCTGGTATTTATTCGTAAATCCTAAATCCCTGAACTAATTTTTAAAATAAGCTAGTACATTTTTGGTTTTTTGTAGTTCTTTGCTATCGTCTTGCTGATATCTTTGGCGGAACTTGCAGCTGGAGTTTACTGCTATCTTTACCAGGAAGAGTTTGTTAGTCATTTTAGAAATCTCATGAAAAATTCTGTTCAGTACTACTATGGAGTGGAAGAATATGCAACAAAGGGATGGGACATGACTCAAAAAGAGGTGAGGGAGTTGTTTTGTATATTTGGAAATTGGAGAAAGGAGGGTAATAAATTTGTTGTGGTTTTTTGTAATTTTAGATGAAATGCTGTGGGGCAACTGGGTTTAGAGACTATAGTGCAAATATTTTGATCCGTCAAAACAAACTTGATTCGTCGCAAGGAATTATTGACATGACCCTTAGTGCAAATGCTCCGTCTACTTACATGATCCCTAAAAGCTGCTGCAAGGATATTTCTGAATCTCAGTGTGAAAATGCCAGAACAATCCCTCTCACTGCCTCATTACCGTTACTCGATGATACTTACACAAGCTCTAACATTTACCAACAGGTAGAACCTTATTTTGATTTAGTTAATATTTATTTTGCTAGGTTTAAGAGCCAGGTTAAGAAAAGTTGTTCTTCTTCTAGGGTTGTGCTGAGATGATGATACATTGGATAAGAACCAAAAGTCCATATTTCATTGGAACGTTGATTGGTATTGGATCCATTCAAATACTCTGTCTTCTCTTCACTTGTATCCTCATTTTTGCTTACAGGGCTCGTAGAACGTTTAAAAACTAATATGCTTTTTAAGGTTTTCGATTTTGGTAATCTCACTTTGGGTAAAAGAACGGTTTTTTGTACTTGGTTATGGCTAAAACCGGCTACTATGGTTAAAATTTGTTCTCACAGCATAATAATATAGTGATAGATATAGATAACATAGTTGATATCGATTGCGTCCCACCCATAACTTGACTTTTTCAATCTCAGAGAAATCCGCAGACCAATTTTGTAAACTTAAATCCTCCTAAAGCAAATCAAGGGCACAATAATCCGCTTACAATTAAAAAGACGTACAATGGAGCGCCCAATGTACTGAAATTATGTAATTCCATCTATGAACTTCAAGATCCTATGCTTTTGTTTTATACACTTTTACACACGCGAAATAATTAGTTAACTACTTTACAAAGTAGTCGCCGCTGTGTAGCGAAGTGGTAGATTAGAATTAGTTTACTTCAATAATCGTTTGTCGTTTTCTAATACAAATAGGTGTACATAACGTTAGAAGAGGAATGTTTTAACAAATGTTTAAAAAATATCATGAAATTGTGCGATATGCAAAGAATCTTTTGACTCAATTGGATTATGGTTATGCAGTGTATTTTGTGTAGATTTTTATAACATGCAACTACAGCTTACAAAAGAATCTCGACGCTTTGATATACGTGAACTCTACTTAATTTTTACCTTTATATAAACAAAGAGGATACTTTGTATTTTGATTTTTTTGCTGTTTATTTGCATCGTCATTGTACAATGCAACTTGATTATAAAAATAAATGTGTGCTTGGTGGAAAATACTGTTGAATTTTATTCTTAATTGCATTTCTTCTACTATTAATCTGTGCATAACTCCTTAACTACAACGGTTTTGATACTGAGATCCTAATTCTACGTTGTTAAAATACGACGCCTTATCAATAATTTTGAGTGCATAGAATAGTTATAGAATGTTGCAAGTGACATTTTTTGGTCTCTCGTTATTATGACATCGTCAACATAACCGAGAGTAAATATATGAGCGACTATTTTATCAAAACATAGTTCTTTATTATGTACGTATAATCACATTTTGAGAGGGAGACAGGTAGTTTGATAGATTTCAAAATCTTCCATACAAATAATTTAGTTCGACACGCAACATTGTGCTTCTCATTTTAAGTTAGAATCAAATGGAAAAGTGCCATCTCAGACTACACAGATTATAGATAGTAATTGCGATTTCGATTGCACACATGCGAAGGCAAATAGTTCAAAATATCTTCTTACTTTAAAATAGTACGTGACCTGCGGAATGACAGAATTGATAAGTGAATGTCACACGATATTTTCAATATAGATCGAAGGAATTAATTAAAAAAGAACGGCGTCGATACACGAATTTTCGGATTTAGCTCTTGACATGACATAATATGGATACGGTATTAAGAAAGGTTTCGAGATGTTTGGCTTGGTTGAAGATAATAATTGGATGCATAGGTGGATGAAGGATGCAGGTAAAAATGGTGAAGTCAGAAAATCAGTCGTCTTTCAATCTGTATCTCTCATCGTTATCATCCTCATCGTCTGAGTAATTTGTAGGCTCTTCACCGGGCTTGATCAGTCTTCCAACAACGTCGTACTTGTCTATTAAAATACGATACATTTTAAGCAAACCCCATCCATCACTACATTGTATTTCTTTCTCATAAATAAATAATTAAAATTACCCTCAAGCTGTGCTTCCCATTCCCGAACCGATTCCATTTGGGGAATATCAAGATCCGACAAATCGTCATATTCTTCCTTGACCAAATCTGTCTGAAACATTGCCAATGCTCGGGAAGCGTCATGTCCAGCAAATGAAGAGTACGGTCCATCTAAAGAAAAAAAATCAAACAATTTAATCGTCTGCCTTCCTCCACATAGGACGATAATATAAATAAAAAACCATCATTCCTTTCTTACCAGGTCCATAAAACCGTTTTCCTTTCGTAACATCAAAAATCTTTTCATTGATAACCACTAAAATCCGACCATCGGGCTGTGTACCATCATGCTTTCTCAGTTCTTGGAGAGTCATGTCTTGTTTTTTCATCTTCGGAAGCTCCGGTTCAGGCTTAACAGCACCAACATAATTGTGCTGATTAGCATCATGCCGGCCTTTTAGGATCTTGTACCCAAGGACCAAAATAGCCACAACCAAAGCAACGTTAATGGGGGAAGAGGTAATTTCATCGTACAACTCGAACACGAACCCAGCAGACTTTTCGGTGACCTCAGGACCATTCGCACCACTTTCTACTTTCTGTCCTGATTCCATCACTAAATATAAAAAAAACACAATTCCATTACTAAACTTTCCAAGCAAATTATCAAAACTTAACCTCAAGTAACCTTTCCGGCAGCGGAGAACAAACCGAAACGAAAACCCCGATTTTACCACTTTTAAATTAAAAACCTGTTATAAAATATTAGTTTTACCCGTTTTCAAAGACTCGATGCGTCGAACGATAAGGGTGGATAAGTTCGGTGCCCGTTCCCCAGACGGGGGAAGAAGACAAGCGAGGAGAGGGGAGATGAAAATAAGAAAATCTAGATCCAGAGTGAAAGAAGAAAGAGGAAGGGAGAAAGAGAAAGGGACAGGACCGGAACGGAGGAGAGATGAAAAGCGAATGAGGAGACAGAGAAAGAGCGAGCGAGAGAAAAATAAAAAGCCGGGTCAGGAAACTCATCCACTTTCTCAACTTTTCTCTCTTATTTTCAACAATTTTCACCAGAAAACCGGACCAATGAAAATCCCCATTTTTTTTAAACTTTTTTCTGTGCTTTATGAATTACATTTCAAAAGTCTGAATGAACGTTATGCTAATTTTGTTAAAAGTTAAAGCAATTTGACATCCCAAATGTTTTACGTCGATTCCTTCATGTTTTGCTGACTTAAAAATAATGCTGATTTCTGGGGCTTTTTTAGTAATTTAATTGAATAATGCTTTGCTTATGTGGAACTTAAGGGTGGTTCGTCTGAATCGTCTTTTTTGCTCACGTACGTAGGACGTAGGCGTGGATTTACCTTAAATAGAGATGAATTTAGGGTAGGATGGGGGTGGATTTAGGAGATATTTGACAAACAAATAGGGGGATGGGGCTGAAGTAAATTTCAAATGCAGAACCCGATAAGTTAACAGAGGTAATTTGTTGGTAATTTGGAAAGAGAACTTTGACGGGGAGGTGGATAAAAGCTTATCTGAAATTAAGGGAAGGAGGGTGTGAGGTCAAACAACCAGATAACCATACGGGATATTACTTGGGCATTGATGTAACTTTAAATGAAATTTAATAATTTAAGTATTAGTTCTATAAACTAACCTAAACTTACAAAGCATTACAAAAAAAGAGCTAGCATTACAAAAAAAAATTGAAATTGTGGGTCATATACACGCAGTTTTGTCAGTCCGTGAAGACTTTATACTGAACTCAGAGACCGATTTCTTCAATTTCTGAAAATAAGCTTACGATCAAGCTCCAAACCTTGCAAGAACCGAAACATCGCAAAAAATTTAAAACAGAAACCTCGCGAAAACCCCTCCTAAACGGTTAGAGAAACCTCGTCCCGCATGGAAACTAAATTTTCAAGTACCGCATTTCCGGATAGAAAAAGAGGACTTTGTTTACGATATTTCCGGTTTTAACTCCCCCAGAATAACTCCCCTTAACCTACCGCGGAGCAATTACAATCTCCCTGAAAACATTCCCTGTACCTCATTCAGAAATTAAATCCTTCTCTGAAAGATTGATGCATCAATTTTACGGCCAAGGCTTGCTTATTCTTTAACCCAAAACTTTCTTCTTTTCGGTAAAAAGTTTGACATTTTGTTTTAAAACTCTGACAACTTGCAAACCAATATCCTGAAAATGTCACAAACTAAAAGATTGAAACACTAGTCCTCCTAGAAGCGTTAAAAACCGGAAATACCATAATATATCATTGCACATTATCACTATGGACTATGGGTCTTCTTTTACTTTTACTACTAAATTGTATAACCTGTTCCCTATTCCCTAACGAATTTTATCATTCTCATTAGTTTCATTTCTCATGCTTTATCCATGTCCATCTTCTGAAAGCCAAACTTCATAATCGCTTGTCAAATGTAATTTTGAAGCGTTTTTCTACCAAACATTCCAATATTCTCACCAATTGCCTCAGTCAGTGAATCCGTTTCAGCAGTGGCAGCCGGAACGACACAAGATTCGGTAGTAGCAAAAATGTCTCGCCGGTCCCTTCTTTACCAGTTTCAGTCACTTAATACGTATTACTTTACACAGAAACACGGCGTTTGTTGCGGTCTTATTGCCGATTTATTTTAAATAAATACTGTAATTTGTATTAGAGTTTGTAGTAACACATGGCACGGGACGGGGGTCGTGGTCGTACGATGATGCAAAAGATGCACTATAGCACTTTATTCCACTTTAGCCGATTGTAAATTCCAATGTAATGCAATGCAATCAATGTCCTTGTGTAAAAAAAAAATTGATAAATAAATGCGTGAGGAGAGCTTGAACTTTGAATATCAGAATTGTCACCAACAAACACCGTATGAATTGCCCGTTATATATAGTTACCAAAGCGGCTTTAGTTTACGATGAAGTGTTATGATTTATTTATTCTGCTGCCAACTTATGTTGAGATAGGAGGACATAAAATCATTTATGAATTATCATTAACTCTCTAAAGTCTCCAGCAGCCGATGGATTATTAATTGTAAACTAAACTCTAAAAACTAGCAATATAATTGCTAAATCAAGTAAGGAACTCTGGAAGATATTGCTGGTTTTAATAGCAAAAGTTGTACTTTCTTCAAATATTTTGTAACTTCTTGAGTAGTTTTCTTTCCTTGTTCCTTGTACTTAATGTAGTTAGTTAGTATGCATGAAGGTTGAGAGAAACATGAGTTAACTGAAAATATGGTTTGAGTTTTAGATGAAGAAGGTGCATTAAAAATTAAAGCAAAAGAAGTTCGTATATGAAATATGATGTTGTAATAAATAAAGTGTTGGATGATAGGACTGTGTATTAACCGATGGCATTAACAAAAAAAAAGGTTGTTTCGACTGGAGGGGAATCAGTTTGTTTTACAACCTAAAAGAACACGCTATAACTTGAAGCGTAGTGGTCTTGGTCTGGTCGCTATTGAGAAATTGAGATTCAAAACTGCGAGGGAGCACACTAAAACCTCTTCTCACCTCGTCTATATTCCACTAAATCACTCAGTTAGTATACCCTAGTTGAAAAATGATACCGTTCGTGTAATGGTAAACCGTTCCTTATTGCTTATGGATGTATGATTAAACGGCTGCGGATTTTATGTAGATTACACTCAGTAAATTTAATCAAGATCCGCCATTATACGTTAACTTTATTCAGTTTTACTCCAAAGTGCAGCTAAAGGAGCCTGTCTGCTGCTTGGTGACGACTTACGAAGTTTTAAAATGATAAATTGGTTATGTATATTTCTATTTATGCATTTGGGTACTTGAGTTGACGGACAGACAGAGACAACCATGGTGGTTACATTGTGCCTTGGGAAGGCTAAAATCACCTTGGACTTATTGGTAGCATAGCATGTTGCATAGTTATTTCTTTGTCATCATCATCATCATATTCAACTCTGTCTCCCTTACCTTGACCGACTGTTCGTTTGCATGCTTTGGGTTTCTCATTCTCAACCATCCATCCCATAGTATTTCATGTTTGTGGGATATGATTGAAAGTGCATTATTATAGTTTAATGTAATGTAAGAGATTAAGATGTACGGTGGCCTAGCCATTTCATTTTTTAACTCATTCATACAATTACAATGCGTTAAAAATAATTGGATGATTTGATGGTTGTGGATAACTGTTGTTAGGTCCGAAGAACTTTTATACTTATACTTTTCTGAAGTGAGTTGATTGCATAATTATAAAAGGGCATTCTGGAACTGGGATTGGGAAGCAGAAACAGAGATAGATAGAGACGATAGTCGAGAGAGGCTTTCGTTGATGATGAATTGATGATGAAATGATCGTGGGAAATGAGATGACATACAAGTCTCAATTTTCCCATTCCCGTATTAATATCGTGAATTATGCTTCTACCTTTTACAATAGACTGGACTGGACGCCAGGACATTCACTATTCACAACATTCTCCTAATATTATATGCATTATGGCATCGCGTACAAACGTAGCTGCAGTTAAATAGTGAGTATTCTGATGATTTTTAACAAAAATATGCTTTGGAATTGGTATAATTTGCATGGAAAAGCAAACAAATTTTTTAATTGCCTCGAAACGTATCCGATCCATACATTAATCCAACTCATAAATTATTCTAAACTTACTGTAATTATTATTTTTTTTACATAATTTGTCCTTTTTACGAGGAATCGCTAAATAAAAAGTTCAATTTGCAATGCAATACTTGATACATTAGGGTAAAAAAACTTAATAATGCATAAATAGTTTTCAATACGCAGTTATTAGATTGAATTTTGTGGGTTTAACGCTTTAAATCATAAAATCTCATTTACATCCCAAAGTTTTCAAGAAGTGCTCAAGGTGCATCCGAGTGGTTGCCTCTGTATCGACCATTTTAATGTGGCTTTATAAACTAAGTCGTTAGTTATTCCGTTGTTGTTTTTTTCTTTTTCTTCGCTGCGACTTTTTGTTCTGGGACTGGAGCTTCACTCTTTCGCTTTCCCTTATCGCCAACTTTGTTAAGATGAGACGGTGCCGGCTTGGCATTACTTTTTTGCTTTTTCTTGTCCTGTCTTTCTTTTTCTTCTAATTCTTGATTTTCCCTTTCAATCAATGTTATTAAAGTGTTGCAACGTCGTTGAAGTTCCATAGCAGTTCTTGATTTGATAAACCAATCGAACCGGAACTGAGGAGCCGCCCTTTAATTACAAAATGATAATTTTGTTATGCTCGCCAAAAACAAATAAAATTCTTATCTCACAAAATAAAAATACCTGACAGCGATTCGCAATTCATCGTAGACATTTTCCTTATCAAATCCAAGCTTGTGAAGCATACACACTAAGAATCGGTCTTCTTCCTCTGTATAATTTTTCCCTTTATTCGTACCATATGCGATTCTAAGTTGGTGGAATGGAGCACGATACCTCGTCATCTAATTTTACAAAATATACAAACTTCCGTTCAGGACTTCAAAACATTTCCAGAAAAACAAGCAGTTCCACTAACTGTAAAGTACCTTCGCGTCTAAAGCCTTCTTGATGCTGGCGCGTCTTTGTATCTTAGCTTCACCTCGCTCAATTTGTGCCATAATACGATCGATATCTTGCAGTTCGTGGCACCTTTCCCAAAATACGGCACTGTACTCGATGACTTCTTCTGGCGTTTTCCCTTCTACTTCCTTGGCAATGTTTTCTATATCATCTCTTCCGTACTTTTCATTTGCTTTAATAAACTGATTGAAGTCTCGTTTTGTCCAAGTGGTAAATCCCTACAAATGTTTACATTAACAAGTTAATCTTACGTTTCAATGCCAACTGCATGCTTTCATAGAATGGTTTTGATTAAAAAGGGTGATCAACATACAAACCGGACCTTGTTCAAAAGGCTATCCCTTTCCAGCTGCTCTTCCTCACTTAGTGGAGTCGCTTCATCGATTTTCTTTTGCTCCTCACGCTGAACCTTGGCAGCCTCTGCACCCAACTCAGGGTTTCTAGGTACCTAATAATAGTCCAACATTTAATAACAAATAAGCACTACTATGTAACCTCGGAAAAAACTATTTCTTCCGCATACCTTATAGCCTAAAGTTTTTCTGAAGTAATAAATTTCTTGATCAAGCAACTCAAAAAGTCTTGGAGGAAAGAACTGGAAATCTTGAACAATGGGCAGTTTAGGTGGTCTAGGGGCCTACAAAAGGATAAGTCGAATACAAAATATTTTCAGTTATTCCAATATATAAAATTGAACATTCTTGTATTTTAAGAGCTTCTTGACTTCACCAACCTTGGGTGCTTTCGGTTCGGAAACACGTAGGGCTTCGCGGAAATATGCATCCACTGCGTAGTTTGCTTTTCTCTCTCTCTTTGGAGGCTCAATCCAATACTGAGGGAAGGCTTTTTGTCTTCCTCTACAATATTTAATTAAAAATTCACTGCCCACAAATACGTTCATTAGACATCTGATCAAATAGTGTTGACGCTTACCGGTAGTCCTCTCCTTCAAACTTGTACACCGATTCTGTTGGAGCGTCTAAAGTGAAGTTTCGCAGTGATGACTCTCCCAGCTCACCAAGCTTGGCGTTCAACTTCTCTGTTTTCTCTTCACTTTTTCCTAAAATTGAGTCGATATCTTCATCGGTTATTTCTGAATCTTTCGACGCAAAGACGTGATCAGCTCCAAATCGAATGATGTTTAGCATCTCGTCTTTGTTTAACTGGTTTGATTTATGGTCCACCAAACGACCTAACACAAAATTACAAGTATTAATACTCCAGACTGAGCAGCTCACGCGTGGCATACAACGACAATGTGCGTCAACAAGTCACGCTAAACTTACCTTGCTGGATGACAAGTTTGTCTAGCCGAAGTTTGACTTCAGCTCGCTCAATAATTTTTTCTTCTACTGTGTTTTCAGTGATGAAACGGAACACTCGGACTTGCTTAGTTTGGCCAATACGATGAGCCCGATCCTAAATAAACGTGCCAAATAAATTCAGGAATTGACCACTAAAAATTGTTTCTCCAAATCAAGCATGGTTTATTCATATAATAATGAGGGAATATGAGTTGAACAAGGTTCGGAGCCACAACTAGGATCAAGTTTATCCGACAAAAAACATTTTCTCCAATAGGCATACATAATTTGATTTGAACTAAACGGTTTGTGATTAAGGCGCATACCATTGCCTGAAGATCCATCTGAGGATTCCAGTCCGAGTCTAGCAAGATTACTACGTCTGCCGTAGCTAAGTTAATTCCAAGACCTCCAGCTCTGGTAGACAGCATAAATACAAACTTTGTACTGCCTGGAGCATTAAATTCATTGATCTGGGTCTGTCGGTCTTCGTGAGGGGTCTGGCCATCTAGACGGCAGTACTAAAAATTGATAAAAGATTGGAACATATTATGGATACATAAACTATTGAATCCGAATCTGAATGCGTAATTCAATTCATGTTCAATTTTGAGCTGAAATATCTTTAAATACTGTTGTAATTGTAAGTTTCGATCGAAATAATTATTGACCAAACCTGATAATTTTTCCATAAAGCATAATCTTCTAAAATGTCCAACATACGAGTCATCTGACTAAAAATCAGCACTCTAGAGTCTTGGTCATATAGCCTTGGGAGTAGCTTATCGAGGATAACCATTTTTCCACAGTTAGTGACAAGATGCATGTCAGTCGTGTATGGAGGTCCAGGTTCAGCCCCATCGAACAAGTAAGGATGGTTACAACACTTTCTAAGCTGCATCAAAATGTTCTGCAAGCGCATTTTTTCAACCTTTCCAGCTCCATTAACGACATCAATATCCTTCATTAAAACTTTGGTGTACCTACAGGAAATGACATCTAATTTTACCACTTTCTTCGCTGACAAAAATATTTACACTGATTGTAAGTGATAATATTTACCATTCACGTTGCATTTTGCTCAAGCCAACATACACTTTTAATTCTTTCTTGGGTGGCAGTTTCTTCTCCACTTCAGATTTCAATCGCCTTAGCAGAAATGGTCGAAGTACAGAATGAAGTCTTTCTATTAGCGCATTGTCACCTAAGCAGTTGTTTGTATTAAACCACTCATCGAAGTCCTGTTCAAAAGTGGTATAACATACAATAATGGACAAAAAACATATAAAACCCATTCTATCTATGAAATTGTTACCTCTGACGAATTGAAAACGTCTGGCAGAAGAAAATTAAGTAGTGCCCATAATTCATGCAAATTATTTTGCAGTGGAGTACCAGTCAATAGAAGACGGTTTCCAGATTTAAACTCTCGAACATACTCCGAAAGTTTAGACTTTTCATTCTTTATTCGATGAGCTTCATCAATCACCAAATATCTCCACTGAAACTTTTTCAATACTGCTTTCTCCTTAATGACCATTTCATACGAGGTCACACACACATCCCACTCTCCTGGTATGAGAATATCACGCTTGAATGTTGCCTTTGAGATGTAAAAAGAAACATACAAATGACAGTTGTTAAAGTAAACCAATAACCGGGTTAACTTTCTTAAAGCAAAAACATTTACCCGACTTTCTTGATCTCCAATTAGGCACACAGCACGGAGCGAAGGACACCACTTTTTAAACTCGTTCATCCAATTGGCCAACGTCGATTTCGGAACAATTACAAGATGAGGACCCATGATACTTCGGTAATGCTTCATATACCTAATTTGAATTAGAATATAACTGGCTACTATACCATGAAATCTAACCTAACTTTACTCATAAACAATGTGAACTTTACCCTAGCAAAGAGATGGTTTGAAGAGTCTTTCCCAGTCCCATTTCATCAGCTAGAATACCATTGATGCCATTTTCGTACAAGGATATCATCCAGTTGAGACCTCTAACTTGATAATCACGCATTTCTCCATTTTTAATGTAGTGCGGAGATTCATCAAAGCTGATTATTAACTTTAGCGCAGCATTCGTGTCTGCCATAAGTTCTTCATCTTCCTCCTGTTCGGTCATTCGATGACGATGACTAAAAATATAAATTAATCAATCCACCATGTTTAACTCACTAAATTACAAAGAAAAATCACCTCCAACAAAACAACCCAAAATTACTTACTCGCCAGCCTCAGACATTCTACGATTTTCTAACTTTTTACGGTGCCTTTCTTCCTTAGTAGGTTTTACTTTAAGAGGACTTGCCGGAGCTTTATCACTAGTTACCATGAAATGAGCAAAGATCTCCGTCTGCTTCAAAAGATACTCAAACCTTTTGGCATTATCTCGTTCCTAAATAACAAAATTACCCAAAAATATACACTTCCACCTCTCTACCAGTCAGTCAGTCTTCCACAAACTAATTAACAACGTTACCAGTTTTGATTGGAAATCTTCAATCCTCTCCTTAGAATTTGACGAGCTGGTTCCAGTGTCTGATGAGGAACTCTAAAATTCCAACACAACATTACAAAATTACTTCTTAAAATCGTTAACCTTTACCCCCCAGACAAACTTTTTCTTTCTTCAAACGTCACCTTTTCCTTTAAATCACGGTCCCAAAAACTATTATAATATCAAAAATACCTAATAAATATTTATTAAAAACAATTTCAAAACCGCTTACAGAGTTTTCCCCATTGTTCGCCGGGTCGGCAGCTGGTTCTTCTAAACCCATCTTGCCCTAGGTTAAAACACCTCTAGTGCCAACCTTTATCTTCACCAATTCCAATATCAATCAATCCAAACTTGTCCTACGAAAAAAAAATTAAAACAAAAATTAAACCACCACTTTTACTCCAAATTATCTCATTTATTTAAAATAACACAACCTTCCTCACTCAACCTCAAGTATCCCTATATTCTAAAAATCAATTTCGAATCGTAAACCTTAATATTAACCCCCAGCGTTATAAAAATCTTCTCCACAGATTTTCCATGTCTTCCTCTTGAAATAAATTACGGAAATAACTCGACAAATTACAAACCTATGCAAAGTATTACTCAAAACTCTACTAAAAACACACCTTTTACACAACAATAACTCATGAAATACTGGAACTGGAGGTCATTAACGTTTCTTTATTCTTTTCCGCAAAAGAAAATTCAGACTTTCCCCAAACATTGTAGTAAATTTACTAAAGTTACATAATCTTAAAAACAAAGGGTAAAAGTACAACCTTTTTGGATGAACTTTACTGGAAGTTCATGGACGCCGACGGATGGTTTTCTACTTTTCTATGCAGATAACCTCAGTAAAATAATAAAAAGGTGGATGGATTGTGTGTTGTGTGTGTGTGGCGGCCAGCCTTACTAGAAGAGAGAGAGCGGTAGAATACTGGACTGAATGACGCTCAGTCAGCCCTCACCCTCTCTATATATCCCTCCTTCTTCATAGACAAAGTAGTGCAGAAAGAAGTGATATTTTGTCTTTTCCCCTTCTTATTATTGGTCAAAGAAGGGAGCAGAGTGTACGGGGTGGATGAACAAAGAGTGATATTGTGTTTTGTGTATGTACGGGGTGTGCGGATGGATAAAGTTGGGGTTGGGGTAAGATCTGGTTGGCAGTGCGGGGGTTGTGATGAAGCTGGTAGTTGATGTAGCCGAGCGAGGATTCCCAAATCTGGGAGAAAAAAGACGTTTTCACGGCAGACAAACTGTCTGCGCTCATATTTTTTGAGAGCGAAAATAGAAGAAAGAGGGAGATCAGTTAAAATTGTAATAATTCGGAATAATGTCTCGTAATGAGGAATTTTAACTTTTTGGGCTGAAATAAAGTACTGTAGGCTTTAACGTGGGGGGTCTGAGCACGGAGACCTGAATTGCATGGAATTTTAAGTCAAGTTAATTTTGGGGGGTCTTGATTTTATGGAAATATCATGAGTAAAAATAATCTTTTAGGATCTCAATCTCATGGGAGTTTGAATCAAAATGTTCGTCAGGGATCTCAATCTCATGGGAGTTTGAATCAAAATGTTCGTCAGGGATCTCAATCTCATGGGACTTTGAATCAAAATGTTCGTCAGGGATCTCAATCTCATGGGACTTTGAATCAAAATGTTCGTCAGGGATCTCAATCTCATGGGACTTTGAATCAAAATGTTCTTCAGGGATCTCAATCTCATGGGACTTTGAATCAAAATGTTCTTCAGGGATCTCAATCTCATGGGAGTTCGAGTCAAAATGTTCTTCTGGGATCTCAATCTCAAGGGAGTTACAGTCAAAATGTTCTTCTGGGATCTCAATCTCATGGGAGTTCGAGTCAAAATGTTCTTCTGGGATCTCAATCTCAAGGGAGTTACAGTCAAAATGTTCTTCTGGGATCTCAATCTCATGGAAATTTGGGTCAAAATATGCTTCTGGGGCCTTCATCTTATGGAGATATGAATCAAAGTCAAAATAATCTTTTGGGGCCTTCATCGTATGGAGATATGAGTCAAAATCCAAATGTTCATTTGGCTCCTTCATCTTCTTATGGAGAAATGAGTCAAAGTCTGAATATTCTTTTGGGGCCTTCATCTTATGGAGATATAAGTCAAAATCAAAATATTCTACAAGGATCTCAATCTCATAGAAGTTCCAGTCAAAATGTTCTTCAAACATCTCAATCCCATGGAAGTTACAGTCAAAATATTCTTCAAACATCTCAATCTCATGGAAGTTATAGTCAAAATATTCAACAAACGTCTCAATCTCATGGGAGTTACAGTCAAAATATTCTTCAAACATCTCAATCTCATGGGAGTTACAGTCAAAATATTCTTCTAGGACCTCAATCTCATGGAAGTTCAAGCCAAAATATTCTTCTAGGACCTCAATCTCATGGAAGTTCTAGCCAAAATATTCTTCAAACATCTCAATCTCATGGAAGTTACAGTCTAAATATGCAACAAACATCTCAATCTCATGGAAGTTTCAGTCAACATATGCAACAAACATCTCAATCTCATGGAAATTACAGTCAAAATATGCAACAAACATCTCAATCTCATGGAAGTTACAGTCAAAATATTCTTCTAGGATCTCAATCTCATGGAAGTTCAAGCCAAAATATTCTTCTTGGAGCTCAATCTCATGGAAATTCCAGTCAAAATATTCTTCTAGGAGCTCAATCTCAAGGAAGTTACAGTCAAAATATTCTTCAAACATCGCAATTTCATGGAAGTTCCGGTCAAAGTATTCTTCTAGGCCCGCAATCTCAGGGAAGTTCCAGTCAAAATGTTCTTCTGCGGCCTCCGTCTTATGGAGAAATGGGTCAAAATGTTCTTCTGGGGCCTTCGTCTTATGGAGAAATGGGTCAAAATGTTCTTCTTGGGCCTTCGTCTTATGGAGAAATGGGTCAAAATGT
>JAQFZX010002901.1:0-15591 GCA_034682405.1 Hydroisotoma schaefferi | reverse complement strand
TCCATGTTAATACAATTTATAATTTTTCCTTCGAAACAATAATTCCCCAGGGAAATTAAATCGGGAAATACGGTACTCCAACATAACCTGACTAATTAGTTAGATTAACTGTCGCCAACTGCGGACAGTTCTTCAGACAGTTATCTCCATACTTTCTGCATTACTCAAAACTACTTACTGCATGGTAAGTGAATGGGTAGCAGCAAGTGAAACAATAGGCAAAATATGACACTCGACAATACAACCATCCAATTTGGTGTGTGCTTTTATTAGGTTTATAGAAAGAATGAAAGGACCCTATTGAATTTCGTGATGATTCGACGAAGTATTGATACCCATACGGGTCAAGCCGGCCCGCTCGGGTAAATATTCTCGAAAACTGATTTTTGGAGTTCTTTTTAAAAGTTGTCAATTTAAAGGAATTATTCTCAAATCTATAAGTTTTACAGCCCTTGGGGGTCAAAAATGCCGAAGATGTCATAAACCCTGAAAAACTATTTTTATCTATTTTCTATGAATTTCTAACCATTTATAAATATCCATTAACCTTGACTATAAGTCGCCCATATCTAAGAAAAAAGGCAACTTTATTTGTGGTGCAATTTATAGTTAAATACAAGGTGGTCAAATTTAATGTATCTAAAGGTGGGCTCACTTGAGCAGTTTAGTGCTATGGCTTTATGGGACACTTGTTTATCACGGTCAATGCATTCTGTATCTAAAACTACGGATTTACTTTTAATCAGAAGTACCTACGAATCCACGAGAGGGTATTAGGGGGTAGAAATAGCATTAGAGGGTAGGAGAGTGTGACTAGGCAGAGCTTTCTTAACACGTAAAGGATAGGGCCTGTCAGGAATACCTTGGAAAACCAGGGTGTACAATATACCCTCGTATCCCCAGTAGTTGCACACTTGGGTACATATTGTACCTAACAACTTCATGTTTTAGTTGCAGCAGTGCTTCCTTAAAGTCTCAACAAATATTTTTACAAGCATGAATAGCCCCATGTTACATAATAAATACGGGCTTATCTGCCCAGTCATCAGATAAGTCTCCAATCTTTCCGTAAACCGCATTTACTTTGCGCATTCCACAAAAAAACATTTCCTATCTTGCACATCTCATTTCATGCAATACTTCCTTTTAATATACGGGCAGACGGGAAGGTGAATCTTCACTTTCACTAACCGTATTTCTGATTTTGATTCCCCCTAAATAATTCCTACTAAATAGGATCCTATAAGCAATAATTCCCCGTATAAATACCGAATCTTATTGTCTCGAATAGCGTCCCGGGACACTAATGAATTTTTCGCCTTTTTGAGGAGGCCACAAGTAACAACGTATAAAAGCAAGTAAATACCCCAGGCTTATTGTTTGGGAAGGGCTACACTATTGAAGAGGGGGTTACTATTAATATTCGGTACGGGATACTATTAAATGATTTCGAACTTGAAAGGGGGCTACTATTCGAAAGGGGACATTATTTGCAGGAGGACACTATTCGACGCAATACGGTAGTTTAATAATGATATGCACATTTACCCTGTTTTTAATTGTTATTATTGTTATTATTTTTAACCCCGACTACACCAATATCCACACTGCATAAAACAATTTATTTTTAGTTATAAATGTTTGGACTAGAAAAAGTGACCTTAAAGGGGTCCCCTTTTCAGAAAACTCTCTATAGGAAGTAAAGGCATAGACAGGCTCGGCTAGCTGCACTAAGGAGGTTTATAACAAGTTTCTTGGATAGAAGTGCCACTAACTTAAAACATTTCTAATATTTAAAAGTTAATTGATTAATTTTTTGGATATAATTAGCCTGCTTTCTCCTAAGTTAGAGAATACAATGGTATATTTAAATTTGCATGCAGGTTAAATGGACGGATAAGCAGAAACTGTTAAAAATTGATGTTTTTCGATGTCGCTAATCACCATGTTATTCACAAGCCTTAATGTTTTTTATGCGAGAAATTAGCTAGTGCTTGGGGGGCTTTAATCCGGAATATCTATATCACTGCTACAAACTACAGTATTTCCCGAAATAATGCCCCCACCAAATAATTCCCCCCTTTGGTATAATTCCCCACTACCTTTCTTTACAGGTTACAATTAGGAATGTACCATATCATGCCCATGTAAATAGAATGTCCCCTTTTTCATTCGAATTAGGAATTCCCCAGGGGCATTATTTCAGGAAATACGGCACTTCTTTTACAGGCACTGAAGGTACCCGAACATTAGAAAAAAGAAGTACAACTCCTTTTAAAAAGATATCTCGGACGTGGGTTATTTCTACATCGGATTTGGGTTCTATGTTGTTCCCTATCCAGGTTTACATCTTCCACGTGGAGAGACACCCTGACTTTCCTTGGTATCAACAATGTGTCGTGTTTTCGTCCTTCCCTTCCGTTAACTGGGAATTGGCGTACTTCCTGTTCGGAATGTTCTTCATGTACTTGGGACCTTTTGTGATCATTTTGGTCCTTTATTTTGGGATTGTTCTAGAACTAGTTCAGAGACATCGGGAGTGCTCCAATCAACTCCAACAACAAAGGAATGGTGGTGAGCTTCATGAGAGGATTTTTCGGGTAGATTACCCAATTTCCCGAAATAATGCCCCTCCCCCGAAATAATCCCCCCGGTATAATGCCCCATTGGCGCATCACTGGGGGTACATTGTACATTGTACCCCGTAGTTTTCTAATATACCCCCTGGAATTCTCGATAGACCATATCCTTTACATGTTAAGGAGGCACCACCAAGTACCGCTAAGCCACACCCCTTCATATCCTTTGATACTATTTGTACCCCTCGTGGTTGCGCCTATATGTAATGCCTACCTTACCATGTTAAAATTAGAAATGTGCCCAATCTTGTCCATGTTAATAGAACTTCCAATTTTTCCTTCGAATTATCTCGGGAAATACGGTAGTTTTAGCTTTGCAGTTGCAATTTTTGAAATAAGCTTATTTTCAATCATAGATCAAAAGTATCCTAGGAGTTGTAGTAGAAATGCTATGCTGGTCAGTTGAAACGTAGAGTGAGATAGGGATATGCCTTGAGCATTGAGTCTTAATCTTGAGCTATATAAAGGGAAATGATTAGGTAATGATGCCCATTGTGTGCACAAGGAAAGCATTAAACCTTAAATAAAATCCCTACGCTGAAGGCAGTGCGGATTTTGTTTAATCAAGCACAAAATTTCACAGTAAAAGGACAAACATCCGAATGCATCGTCAACGCGATCTCCAACCGGAAGGATTATAGTTTAAAACTCTTCAAGGGTTTCTTTCATGTCCGGGTTTTTATTAAGTTAGCGAAGCCAACAGAATCTATAATAAGAAATAGCTCAATTCAAAGATCCTGCAAGAGACCATATAAAAAATGAGGTGAAATGTAATTTGTGTGGAACAGTGTCTGATGGACTGAGACGTTCTGGGATTGGAAATCTGGGTAAAGCGAAAGAGAAAGCTTTGAAGATGACGCTTATCATTGCAGCTATCTTTTTCATCTGTTGGACTCCATATTATGTTGTGTGTTTGTGGTGAGTTACACAATTTCTGCTTCACTTCATTTCATAATAAATATTTATGTAATCTTTGTGTTCCGTTTGTGTGATCCGATCCAGTTCGAAAAAAAAGATCAAACAAGCCAAGAATATCCAGAAATGTTGTGCAAAAAAAGCCCTTCTGCAAAAAAATATCGACTGTTCTTCTAGCATTGGGTATAGAAGGGCATAGGTGACACCACGATGGGTAGCAGGCGGTACAAATATCATTAAAGGATACGAAGGGGTGTGGCTAAGCGAGGCTGGGCGGGGCCTGCTTAACATTTAAAGGATAGGGTCTATCGGGAATTGGATGGGGTACATTCGAAAACTATGGGGGACAATGCACCCTCGTACCTCCAGTGGTTGTGCCAATAATGGGTATGGGTTACACAGTATTAGGAACTGGAAGGTTTTAGAGAAGCATCTTACCTTTAGAATACGCTTCTGAATATTATAAAACCAAAAGCGTGTTGCAAAATAATTTAGAATAGAAACCAAACCTTTTTTGAAGATTATTGAAAGAGGATAGTCAAATATCATTTTTTAAAGGAATACGCTACCATTACTTTTCCATACATTTTTATTAAACATGTTTGGTTACGTGCCTAATTCTTACTTGAAAAGCTTTTTCCTTCATATCGCATCGCATTAGTCAGTCTTTGTGAAAAGTCTTATACAAATGAAACGTAATCTCCAAAGAGGGATACTTTTTAGTTTTATGATTGGATTTTTCGATTAGACAGGTACATATTTGGGGAAAGGGGAATTAGACTTATTTGAAGATCTTAAGTTTGAGGGACAAAACGATGGGGATAAAGTACATTTTTTTATTTCTTTTTAGCCTGTCTAAGGCTTATGTAACCACTGATGCCGGGTGTCCGTCTGTCCGGTTGGACGATAACTCAAGTATGCGTTATGCTGGGTCCTCCAAATTTTGTATGTGCATTTGTGAGGGTAAAAGGAAGAGCCCTATTGAATTTCATGACAATCCATGGGTCAAGAGTCCACGCGGGTCAAGCTACCCCCACGGGTAAAAAAATCTCAAAAACAGATTTTTGGAGTTTTGTATAAAAGTTGTCAATTTAAAGTAATTATGGTATTTTCGAATCTAAGTTTCACAGCCCGTGGGAGTAAAAAACCAAGTCAAAACTCTGAAAAACTACTTTTCTACACATTTCTTAACATTTATAAATAGAAGATATGCATTACCAATTTATTTTTAGTTGTTATAAAGGTAAGACTTTTCAGAAAGCCTGCCAAAGCCTAAGTAAGGCTTAGAAAAGCTCAATTAGCTGCACCAAGGAGGTTTTTTTTAACCACTTATGAGTCCCAGCTACATGTACGTGTGTCATGTAGTCAGACAACTCAATCCCGGAGCCCGAATACATGTACCTATGTCATGGAAAAATTGTTTTTACAGGTTTTAGCTCATTAGGGGTTGTAATATTAAAAAATGCATGCAATGTCAGTTTTTTTTATAAATTCACTCCAATTTTGCATAAGCGAGCAAGTAGCGACCCGATTAAATGCGATAATATACTCACTTGGTTATTGACTTGGTAGTTTTTATTAAATAAAAAATAGACAGATTACTCAGAATTTGCATACAGACTAAGGGTGCACTATCTCTGGCTGAGTTTGCAAACCCGTGGGGGTCACCATTACCCATATTCGATAGGCTCATTAAATATAACCACAAAAACCAGCATGTATGTAATTGGATTTTGGGGTGGGGTTTTTGGTGGGGTTTCGGTTTACTCGCTTAGTAAAAAGTCATTGGGGAGGGGGGGAGGGGGGGGGGGTTTGCTCTCAGAGTGTATAAACTCGTTTTGAAATAAATAAATGGTTATAAACTTTATTACAAGGATGCAAGAGGAGCATTTAGATTCACATCTTGTCGTTTGCACTTGCATGGATATTATAACAACACAAAAGTGAAATGAAAACTCTTATATTAATGAATCTCAGTATAATTATTATTCTCTGCCTTTAGCATTAGCTCAATCAAGGAAAGATCTGTTGAATCTGAATAATTTTCAGCAATTATTTGCTCGAACACAGCATTTTTGAGCATTTACCGTAATTCCCTGTAAATAGGCCGCACTCGTTAATTAAGCCACAGGCTATCCTTTACCTGTTAACAAGTGTATCCCTCCCATGTTAAACATCCTTTGAAACATCATTTTTTATACATAAACCGTGGCTTATGTACAGGAAATTACGTTATTTGCTCTGAAATAGTATTTTGAAGCGTTTCAGAGCATTCTATAAAGCTCAAAGCATTTTTGAGCATTTTAAAAGCTTGAAATAAAGTATTTTTAGTTACTCTGATGAATGATAAATTAAGGGAAGATTTAAAGAGATAAGCCGAATGATAATAAACCTTTTTATAATTAAAAATAAAGTTTTACGGAACTCAAACTCTTAAGAATTGGATTAAGCTGCTTGAAATTGTAAAATCAGTTATAGGGTAATCCACATTTTTAATCCGATTTGTCCAAATAGAAATAATTTTACCAATTAATTGAATTTTTGCAACGAGCTTTAGCAATAAACCCATTAAATAATTGTAGCAAAAAACTCCTGATTAATCCAAAGTTATTTTGGATTGAAACAATAAAAGCTCCAACTACCTCTACCTAATTAACTCCACCCTTCAAATGAGACGATTGAAAAATAACTCCCTGGGGAGTAATTTCCGGAAATACGGTAGATCTGAATGATATGCTACCCTTGGGTTTTTTGGTAGTGTGACCTAGGTTTAGTTTTTTTTTCCAGTTAGCTCGCTTAGCAAGAAGGCGTTGGGGCTTTGGGGGTTGGTAGGGGTTTTTGCACTAAAAACTCTGCGATGCAAATGAATGAATCGTCATTAATTTTATATCCCCTACTTCCAGCATTCTTTTGTTTTACTTTTTTATAATAACTTTAGTTGTTCATCTAAAGACATGATTAGCAAAAAGTAGAAATATAGTCATATATTTACAATGATCCTGCATGCAAAACCCCACACAAACCCACTGACAACTCGGATTATGGGTTTTTGACCAAAAACTTTCGAGTTTTTTTATATTTGGACTAAAAGTGGATCTGGAAGAAGCTGTTTTTCAACATTTGATCGCTGGCTAATCTACAGAACAGAGCGTGTTGCATATCTCTGAGAAAGGTTCAGATAAATACATTTTATTCAGCTCTGCATATCAAGGTCTGATCTATTCATTTCATTAATAAAAAATTGTAAAATATCGCTGGATTATCTTGGGCTGTGGGGTGGGTGGTTTTGCAGGATTATCTTCCGGGCTGTGTATATTTTAACGGGTAAAATAATTCGGGACGATAAGGCATGCAATATTTAAATTGTAACTTGGGCTAATTTCCTGTCGTTCCCTGCATGGGATTCAAGTGGTTAATGATTATTTTATCGTCCATTTATAATTATGATATCATGTTGATTTATACCTAACTTCAGGTATTGGATCGACAAGGCATCTTTCTCAAAACTGGATCCAAGAATCCAAAAAGTGTTGTTTCTATTTGCATGCACGAATTCCACTGCAAATCCGCTCGTTTATGGAATCTACCATTTGAGGAAGTCGGGACCGTCCATTCGGACAAATACTTTTAATGTAAATTATTTTCATACGACCATTGTTGAAGATTATTAATTAGTTTTATTTGTAATTTGAGTCAGAATTATAGAAGTACAGATGTTCCATACCATTTTAAAGGTCTTAAACTTAATGGATATTTTATATATTTTTTTAAAAGGGAACTTCGGACGGGAATGTGGATACTGTAATATCCCTTGCGATGACTTCATCATTTGAACATTCATTTCGTCAACGAACCAGCAAAAGTGTCACATTTAGTAATATTTACAACGATAAATCTAGAGGTTTTAGTGGAAGTGAGATTCTGAGGGTGACTACGAATTATCGAGCAACTCCAAACCCAACACCACCCCCTCTCCCTCATCATCCCTCCACCTCCATTTCTTTTGTCTAAAAAGTTAATTTAATAATTAATTATGGAAAAATGTACAAATATAGGGCAAACCACTCACTGTTTTAAAAGCCAATAATGCTATCCTTTCTTTTTAATATCTATTCAGGACAAACCTTTCGCTTCTCTCTAATTTAATTATGGACTTTTACAGTCTAAGTTTATTGGAATTAAAGTATAAAATAAGAAACATTAAATAAATACATTAAAAGAGTAAGTTTGTAATAATAAATCCCAGTTTTTCTAACCACCACTTTTCGAACCTTTAGCGAATGGAAGTCCAGACGGAGGCTTGAAGCTTTATTCCCATCCTAAAATATCCATCTTGGCATATTCCAATTACCGTATTTCCGGAAAATACTCCCTCGGGGGAGTTAATTTTCAAAACAAAAATTGAAAAAACTTTTAACATGGGAAGGATAGGGGGATTTATTCGAGAGGGGAGGAGTAATTTCTGGAAATACGGTATAAGGTAAAGGTTAATTAATAAAGCAATTACCGGAATTCCTCGACAAAGGCCGTACGCATGAAAAAAGATGTTGCGAAGCATGTTTAACATGGAAGAGATACCCCGTGTAAGCATTAAGGGATAGCATGCGGCTTAATTAACGGGGGCGGCCTATTGTCGAGGAAGTGGGGTACTTTCATATAGCGAGCGATGCCGTCTGTTTTTTTTAACAACAACAAAGAAAAGAACGGATAATTTCAGAATATAATTTTGAGGAAATTGAGACAAAAAGCTGGGAAAGCCCGGTCTGGTTTTTCATTTAATGAATTTAAGTCAGCACTTTTCACAAAAAAACAGGTTTTGATGGGTGATTTTTGATAAAAATCCTTCAAAAATAGCAATAAAATAGAGTTTATTCTTTAAAAACGGGAATAAAAGAGTAAATTCTATAAGGATTCAACCAACAACTCGTCAGGATTCAGTCAAAAAGATGCTCAAGCTCAACTTTCACTTTTTGACAAAAAAGGCTGGAAACTGAACCGAGTAAGATTTGTTTTTAAATGGTTTTTATTTACGCTTTAAAAGTGCCGTAAAGTTGCCTTGTAGTATAAGCCGCACTCGTTAATGAAGCCGAAGGCAGGCTATCCTTTACATGTTAAACAAATGGGTATCCCTCCCATGTTAATCGGAATTCAGATGCTTCAAAACACTTTTTTAATTTAGATTAGACGCGTCGACGCGTGTCGTGTCGCTACTTTATGGTATTTTAGATGGGGGTTTAGTCTGTAATTTTATTCCGTAATTCCTTTTATATAAACCGCACTCGTTAATGAAGCCGCAGGCTATCCTTTCCATTTTAACGGCTATCCCTTCCCTGTTAAATGTGCTTGAAAAACCATCATATGCGGTTTATAGTCAGGAATTAGGGTATTCCATTTGTTTTAAATTCTGATCAATGTCATTGTGTCCTTTTTTAAAAACAAAAATAACAATCCAAATTACTATTTTTTTTACTTGAATTGTAGATAAGAAGATCATCCAAAACCGATTTGGAATCGGAGAAAAAGAGGATGGAAATGGAGCTAACTTATCGTTGAATGGAGCTTTATCTAATTGAAATATAATCGGACGGAAATAAAAGGTGAAAGATGACGACCCATATGACGGCCTCACTAAACGACCTGACACTTTCGAGTGGGTGTGCCCCAGGAGGGTCAAGAAAGGTCCCTCTGCTCCACTCTCTCTCACATAGTAAACCAAAAGATGAACCCAAAACTTACGTTTTTGAGTTAGAACTTGGAGAATCCAATGATCTTACTTATCCCGAATTCTCCTGGGCCGAACTAGTTCGAAAGGCTAAAATGGATGAATTGGCTGCCAAGAAGGCTGAAGGTTGATTTAATTATTAGAACTTTTCTGTGTAAATCAGGATAAGTGATGTAGTAATGAATTTAAATTGTGCTGTTTTTGAAGAAGGAAAGTGTGGTCTGGATCCCTACGCCTCAGATGATGATGATGATCTCAAAGCGATGGCTGCTAAATTCGAAGAAAAATACGGAAACGGAAGCCCAATTGGGAAGAAAAAGAAACGTCGAGCAGAGGATTTCATCGATAGGGGAGCCGGATACGATGAAACGGATCCTTTTATCGATAACACAGATGCTTATGATGAGCTCGTACCGCAGGATATGAATACCGTTCATGGAGGTTTTTATATCAACTCGGGGCAGTTAGATTTTAAAGAGGAACAAATATCTGAGGATGATGAGGCTGAAGACAGTGCGTCTCGAGCTCGGGTTGTGAAATTCAATGCTGATTTACAGAAGAAAAAGACTGTAGCGAGTAAAATTGGTTTGGATCAGAAGGTTAAAGTGGCTTCTGGCCTCGAACCTGTCAAAAAGAAGCGTAAGGTATCCACTGAAACTACGGTCAACAAGCGTCCGACTAAGGCCATTCCAACCACTAAAAATGGACCGGCTGTAAAGAATACCATTCCGAAGGTTAAGAAAGTTGACAATGAAGTGGTTAAGAAAGTTGACAGTGAAGTGGCCAAGAAAGTTGACAATGAAATGGCTAAGGAAGTTGATAGTAAAGTGAGTAATCCTGAGTTTGCTGCTAGTAAGTCGGACGGAACTAAGAAAAGACCCCTGGTAATTAAATCCTCTTCCAGTTCATCTTCAAGTTCGTCTTCTTCAGATTCATCTTCTTCAGACTCTGACGACTCGTCATCCTCTTCCGAAAATGAAACCGCAAAGCCAACAACCGCAGTTAATAAGGACGATGCCGGACGAAACGTTGAAGATGTTCTGAAGTCAAAATTTAAAAAGCCTACTGTTGCCAAAATTATATCCAGAATGGATTCTATTAGTCCCCTAAACGCTGTCGCCGATAAGAAGCCAATGCAACCAGCGAACCCTATTCCTGTAAGGAAACTTAAAACCAAAAACGTTCCTTTGAATCCAAATCTCCATCGACAACCCGATTCCACTCTTTCAATAACTAAAACTCCGATAGCGGCTTCAATAACTAAAACTCCGATAGCGGCTGCAACAATTACTCCAAAAATGATGAAAGCGGGCTTGACAAAAAAGATTACAAATGCCAAAATTCAGTTTAATTCAGCCAGAACTCCTCCATCAGGATCACCGTCTACCAGTTTTATTCGAATACCAACTCCAACTCAGAAACCGGATTGCACACCAACATCATCCCCGTTAGGCCTCAGCTTTAACTCTCCAATTCCCTCGTCATCCTACTCTCCGTCTGGAGACTTACAAATTGGTCAAAATAGACCCAATCTTAAACCTAAATCCCCGTTTTACTCAAAAGGTATGACACAAGCCGGTACGAGTGGTGGTTTGGGACAAGAAATTATGAACAATTTATCCATTGCCAATTTTAGTTCATCTCTGAATAAAGCACCAAAACTAAAACCACAAGGAAAGCCAAGAAAAATCAATACAATTACCAACACAACTACTAACACAATTACCAACGCCAATGCACCCATTTCAAAGCCCCTTCCAAAGCTAAAACATAAAAGCGGACTGACCTTCGACTCCCAGTCTCAAGCTCTATCGCCTAGCACTGCAAAATCGGCCAAATTGAAATCAAAACCGAATCTGACAAACGAATTAGCGGATGCTGCAGCTGTTTTACAACAACAGTACACTATGGCTGCATATTCAAATTACCTTCAAAGTTCCCTTGGTAGTGGTGGAGGAGGAGGGGGAGTAGAAATAACTAAGTTGAAGACTACAAGCGTATCATCAACGTCCACAACTCCATCGTCGACGGCAGTCAAACCGATGCCTGGAATTGGACCTGGAATAACTGTAACTGAAGTAAAGGATAAGATGCGTTCGTCAGCGGGGCTTAACTATTCCCCAAATTCCACTGCTTCTAATGCTGCCGCTACCGTGGCTTCTTTACTTGGATATGCTAATGCAGCCACTTTATTCCCTGGTCTTAGCCAAGCGTCCATGAGCTCTGTTGCTGCTAGTTCATCGATGGCGAACAGCAACAGTAAAATTAATACAACCGGTGCATCGAACAGTAATCCACGTTTACCTCAATCGATTACAATTACTTCTACGCCCGTTTCTAGCACTGCGAGTTCGTCAGTAACCGGTATGGGTAGTGGCAATATGCTGCCTGGGTATATTACTCCTTTTGATGTAAATGCGCTTTTAGGGGGTTCCAGCAGTGCTGCTGCAGGGAATAGTGAGGCTACAAAGAAGTATTTTAAGGAGGCGCAGTCTAGACAGGTTGGGAAAAGATAGTAATGATAATTGCCCTCTGAAAGTATTCGTGGTATTCTCCGTTGTATACTGGTTTAAAATTACTTTAAAACGGAATATTTATTTTTCTTCAAGTACACAGACTGATTATTAACTTAAAGTATTAGCTAAGTTTAATTACAAGTTGAGTTGTGATTGAAGTGTTGTAAGATTTAGGATACAGGCACGTGAAATGACTTTTTAACTTTATTTTTCGTATCTGATACCTTAGTCTAGCTGACCAGCCAGTGAAAAACCAATATATATGGTCACCGTTTTACGGTTTATATTTCCTTAGAAAACTACTCCTACGCTGTACTACTCTGAATGTTCTACGATCTTCTCTATACTAAGCATAGTTTTAGCAGAATTTCATTACAAATCCAAATTGTAAGTGCGTGTGCACAAATATACATTAGGCATCACTCAATTAATAAATGAAGAGATGTCGTATGATAATACAATTGAAATGTGTAATTAGAAACTTACTCCAAACCCAATCTTTGCTCATTTCTTTTTTTTAGAGACTTAAATGCTTAAATTCTAAATTGAATTTTAAAATCCTTTATCTAGACTTGATTGACTTATTTAGTTTAAAATCAAAACAAGAAAAAATAGCATAACGCACCCACAGATGCACATAAAAGTAATAGTAATATGGCATAGTTTTTTAAGGCTACCATACCGGTTCTTTGAATACTACCAACTATTTCATTATTCCTTTTAAAAACCTCAATACTCTCCGAGAGTAGGGAGTTTCTTTCATCTTTTGACAAGTCCACGGCGATGTCATTCATCGTGAAAGCAATTTCCTTCTTAATATCCAAAATTGTACGACCATCCTGTCCGAATGTTGTAACAGCGTCCCCGGTTTTAGGCCGCTCTTGATTTTTAACACCGGTGGTTTTTGTTGAGCTTGTAGTAGTACTACTATTCCCAGCCCCTGCGATCCCGAACCAACCGAGAATATGGAAAGCTTTGGCTTTGATTCGTTTCCCAAACTCTCGTTTCTTCTTCAAAACTTGTCCTCCGGAAAGAAGGCCCATGTAGAGGTGGTAAATGTAGGCCAGAAGTCTTAAAGGTTCACGCTGTTCCAGCATTTGTAAATGCTTAAGGTAATCCGCAACTTCAGGTCTTATTTCGTAAATTGAGAGGAAATCTGTCCCGTAGAAGTGGGTCAAATCATGTTCAAAAGCTTCAGTCCGTTCCACTCCCTTTATAACTTGGTGCATTCGATTAAAATGATCATTTTTAGAGCTGAGCTTCACCAAGGCTGCTTCTAGGAATCTGAATATCTCGTAGAAAATTAGTAATCCTTCTGCCCAGATCATTTCGTCTGACATGGCTAAACCGAGGAAACAAAACAACTGTTATAGACTAGATCAAATGCAAGTTGATAGTAATAGTAATAAACCCTGTAGGTTAGTTAAGTCAAGCTAATTGATTACCTAATCCTAATTTGGCATTGACTAGGGAATCACTCATGTTGTGAATCTTGCGGGTAGCCACCCTCATCTGTTTTGTAAAAGGGACTTCCCCAATTTTAGCTTCGTCCTCTTCGTCGTCATCTTCGATAAGGGAGTTTTGACTTCGAAGGGAATTTTGAAGGTCTTCGGAAACATTTACTGATAATGGGGGTTCTTCAATTGCAAGAACTTTTTCGCTCCGGCTTTTCGTCATTTCTACGGCAAACGTCTGCTCTGATAGACCTTGATTTAACTGACACAAGTGGGGGGGGGGGGGTTGGCGTTTTGGAACCCAGTGGGTTTGGAGTTGAACCCAGTTGGAACCCAATAGGTTATAAGTTGGAACCCAGTAAGTTTACAGTTGGAACCCAGTAAGTGTGAAGTTGGAACCCAGTAAGTTTGCAGTTGGAACCCAGTAAGTTTGCAGTTGGAACCCAGTACGTTATAAGTTGGAACCAAGTAAGTTTGCAGTTGGAACCCAATACGTTATAAGTTGGAACCCAGTAAGTTTGCAGTTGGAACCCAGTACGTTATAAGTTGGAACCCAGTAAGTTTGCAGTTGGAACCCAGTACGTTATAAGTTGGAACCCAGTAAGTTTGAAGTAGTAACCAGTATAGGGTGAGTTGTTTATTTCGTGTCCGTAAGCAGGGTCTTTCTCTGATCCTGATCTACAAATAGTAATTCCTGTCATTAATTAACTATAACATCAAATACAGCTAGAAAAATGTAAAAGGATAATAAATTAAATAAACCTTTTTTTAAAACCTGTGATCCTGCAACTGGAAATAATTGTATCGCGTTGGCGTTGCTGTCTTTTGAATCCTACGGTTGCTGCAAGTTGCCATGCACCGCGTACCTACAGCTCACCGAATTCGGTTCGGTTCAAGGTCAGGGTCAAGCTCCAGGTCAGAGGTCACGGACTCAAATCCCTAACTTCAGGCCTCTAAAATGTTAACGTTAACAAACAGCGGTTGCAAACTTTACCGTCCATCCCAAAATTAATAAGTTGTAAAGAACTAAATAATATCCGAATTTCGGATTGAATTCTTGAATTATAAACCGAATTTCGGATCAAATTGTTTTAAATTGAAATTAAAAATTGGGTATAATATAAAAGGGATATGAAGAGGATTTAAAAGGTGCGCCGCGGTTTGTTTTGTTTCATAAACTCTAAATGAATGACATCATCAATCGACGGATGAGCAAAACAAGGGTTTTTATTTTAATAATAAAATTTTAAAAAGCAGACCACAACCACACCCTCTTTTTTTACTCTGAGAAAGTTAATTATTATTCATGGATTTGGGTCCAATTAAACCCCGTTTTTAAGGATAAATGGATAAATCCTTTTGACCAAGTTTAGTTAGGAAAGAGACGAGGAAAGTTATAAAAATAAAATGAACTTAATAATTATATGGATTATCGATTGATTGAGCCAGAAAAAAAACACTCGTCAATAAATAAATCCGAACGGAATCGTCATGTTCCTTATCCAGGATGTGCGACCTATTGTTCCGGGTAGCAGAGGATCCCGCAAACCGAAAAACCTACCTAACCTACCTAAATTCAGGATTTAATCATCTGTGAAGTCTGCAATTAATTAAATTGCGTAATGTAACCTGTCTAATCAAAATCAGCATATAAAGGTGAGTTTTTTTAGACGAGTACCGTATTTGTAGAATTAATGCCCCCATAAATAATTCCCCCCGGTATAACTACCTTTAAATTCCATGTTAAAATTAGGTTTGCCTTATCTTGCCCGTGTTAATAGAATTTCCAAGTTTTCCTTCGATTTAGTAATTCCCCTGGGGAATTTTCTCGGGAAATACGATAGTTCCCTTTATCCCTTTAAAGTGGCATTAGAATTTAGTCAAAATAATTATTACAATAGCTAATTAAAGCTAGAGAGCATTTTTTTTTACTGCTGAACTTACCTTACCAGACGTAAAGTAAATTTAGTTTTAAAATCACCTTATCTGACCTTATCTTTTAGAGAAGATGGATAAGAAGAGAATACGGAAGGTTGAACTGTCTTATCTTGGATTTAGTAGTCATAATCATCATAATCAATACAATAATAATAATAAAAACCGTTGTAAACGGGCGTAACGAAAGACATGTAATTGTAAGCGCGCGGTGTGTGCGGAGTGAGGGCGCGATGTGTACGGAGGGAGGGCGCGGTGTTTGCAGAGTGAGCGCGCGGTGTGTGGAGAGTGAGCGCGCGGTGTGTGCGGAGTGAGCGCTTGGTGAGTCCGTATTTTAAAGTTGATGTCATTGAGACCTTTTAGATACTGTTACCAAAGAGCGCGATCGAGAAATTCGAATATTTTGCGTT
>JAQFZX010002900.1:0-15596 GCA_034682405.1 Hydroisotoma schaefferi | reverse complement strand
ATGAATTTTGCATATGTACAAAAGATTAATTCCAAAGTAAAACAAATTCAATAACAATGATTTTGAAGTAATCGCGCTATACAATAGGTCACTCGAAGTCCGAAAGGTCCGTTGCTAGCAACAATAACCTACCCTCATTTTGAAAACCCGAGGAACAAAGATTTTGGGAAATTATCGTTTCCAGGACAGGATGCTTCCCTCTAGTTTATATATACTATTCTATACTCTAAGTTTTTTACAGTCAATTTTAGCATCTAAAACCATACCAACTCCTCCAACCATAACCAAACCAGTTTTTTTTTTAATTAAAAACTTTAAAAATGGACCAAAACAGAATCATGGATTATGATGAGTTTGTGGCCTCGCTGGACATGTAAGGATCTGATTCTGAGGAGGAAGCTGACATAAATAACAATATTTCACCTCAATATGCAGCTCAAGGTTAGTTATTAATATTTCCCTTACATGTAAATATATAATTATAATAATGTACTAAATTGGCTCAAAAACATTTAATACAGAACCATTTAATGAGCTGCGGTCAACGTTGGAATCGGAAGACGAGTTGGACAATTCAGAAAGCAGCGGCGATGAAGACAGTTCAAGCAGCAGCGATGACGACGAAGATACGATTGTGGAAGCTGAATTACGAAGCGTTGATATTGAAGACTATGAAGGCAGTGAATTAGAGCGAGAAGTAACGGCTATACTTGAATCAAATGATGCAGCCCTAGAATCCCCTCAACCATGTAATAAAATACAGCGTATTTTGATAACAAAAACACAGTACATAGCTAACATGAATCTTAATAATTTAGAAAGCGGAACAGCAACTTCTACTGGAATTACTCCTGTAATTACTCCGAATATCTGGAACTGGGTAGACTCTCCCGATTACCACTGTACGACAGAACGCTTCGACGATTTTGGGTCTGGATGGACGTTTTAGTCAAGCGACAATGACACAGTACTCGACATTTTTGAGAAGGTCTTTATAAAGGAAGCAGTGGAGATTTGCATTCGAGAAAGTAATCGTTACGCTGATCAAACGGGCGATTGTTTGAAGTCCCGTTGGATTAAGTAGACACCTGTCACTTACAGCGAATTTCTGGACTTCTTGGCCATACGAATGCTAATGGCGTTGAATCAAAAACCAGAAATGAAACACTACTGGTCGCAGGTTGTCATATTCAACCATCCACTGATAGGAAGGATCATGTCGCAGGACCGATATTTTGAAATACTCAAGAATCTTCCTTTCTGTGACAATTCACAACAACAGGAAGGTGACAGGCTATACAAGATCAAGGAAATATAGAACTACATAAACCAAAACTACGCAAGTCTTTTGGAGTCGTATCAAAATCTCTCAGTTGATGAAAGTTTAGTACTGTACAAAGGACTGTGTTTGGGGGGCGAGCGTGATTAATTCTTTAAAAGTCAGAGGCTCGGTGGAATGGGTTATCTTCCTACAGCGGTTAATAATGAGTGGTCGGAGTGTTAAAGTCTCAGCACAATTACAATCTTACAGTCTGATTTATTCAATTAATTCGACGAGCTAATTAATTTCAGGTTGTTCTTGCTCTGTTGTTGGATCTGCTCGGTCTCCACGCCTTCCTAATTCCTAGATATTCCTAACGGACAAAGAAATCGAGTCTATTCCTGGTATATCCTTACATCCCTACATCATCACTCTCACTTTCGTTCATAAATTTAGTCTGGGAAAGGGTTACATGAAATATTCCTAAAATCTATGAAATGACCTTAATTATTTACTCAAAATCTACTTAATGCTAATCTAGGCTGCGACAGACTGCTTTACTTTAAGCAGTACATCCCTCTCAAGCGATCCAGATTTGGAATTAAAACCTTTAGCATTGTAGACGACAGAACAAAGTTCATTTTAAACTGCATTATTTATGCAGGGAAAGTCTCAGATCTTTCTAACTCAACGAAGGACTTTGGATGCGGTGGATCGATAACTTTGCAGCTTATCGAACCATATCTTAACAAGTTTCATCACCTGTATATTGACAATTGGTTTACTTCGCCCAACTTGGCTATAAAACTACTAGAAAAAAAAACGTACATGTGTGGAACTCTCAGGAAAAACAGGAAAAATCTACCAGTCTTGAAGGATAAGCTTCAGAAAGGTGAGGTGAAGGCCTTCAGTTGCAACAACGTTTTGACTCAGTTCTGGCGAGACAAAAAGATTGTACGAGTAATTTCAACAATTCACAACAATGAAACAAAAACAATTAAGAAGAACAAGTCCAACGACACCATTCAAAAGCCATCATCCGTCATGGATTACAACAAGTTCGCTTGGGGGGTTGACCAAGCCGACATGATGATGAAGTACTATTCTACCAAACGCAAGACAATTAAGTGGTATAAGATGTTTTTTCATTTACTGGATATGAGCATATATAATGCGTTTCTCATCTTCAAATCTACTCATTCAGATTCAAAGCTTCTAAGTTTTCAGATGAACCTTGTCCGTCAAATTTTAGAAAAATATCCTCCAGAACCCAGGAGTCACCAACGAACGGCACTAATCCATAACCCACTACGACTATCAGGGCGTCATTTCCGATCCTGCAACCCTCCTACGGCTCATAAACCTCATGCTTCAAGCCATGTTATGTGTGTACAAGTACTAAATCTAAATCAAAACGTATTAGAAAAGAAACTATTTATAACTGTCCACAATGTAAAGTTTCTCTATGTGCAGTCCCGTGTTTTGAGATTTATCATCAACAAAAAGATTTCTAATTTTGTATTTAGTATCCTGTATCCTGTTGATGCTTATCTTTTGAATGTTATAAATTGTTTTGTCAAGTTATCATAATTTATTTTGTTTCGCTTTATCACATAGCATTTTATCAAAAAAGGTTTCAAAAAGTCTCCGGATCTGAGGGTTTTTCTCAAAAATCTAGTTACGAAACCAAGGCCGCGGTAATAATTGTCATAGCACGCAAATGAGCTAAAAGTTTCGAAAAAGTTACACGCAGCCACGCCTAGCAACTTCGGAAATACTCACGGTTCAAAGGGTTAAGAAAAAGAGGAGAAAAGACATGTAAATATGGAATGGTAGGTCGTTTTGGCTGAGTCAAACTTACAAATCCACTGTGGCGGAGTTCCAAACAACTTTGACAGAGTCATTTATTTGTTAAAATGACTCGCTGTGAGGCAATTGGACGGAATTATTTTGACGGAGCCGATTCATTTTTGCAAAAAAACTACTAAATTCTTTGTAAAGATTTGTCCTGCTCACTTGGTCCTTTGCCACAGTATTTTAAGATTAGGAAAATAAAATCAAGTGGGTCCAAGTTAACTCTTCAGACCGAGTTTATTAATACGCGACTGGTTTGGATGTAAAATTTATTCTTCATCAGGCTACGAAAATAGTAAATAAAATACATATTAATCTTGAACCAATTCATAGATCCGTTGACTCTCATTGTTATGTACATTTTTTACGAGTTTTTTATTGGAATGTCTCCGGTTGAGATGGATTAATCATTCTTCTTTCAAAGAACAAACAAACCAGAGAACTATTTTGTTTCATATTTATATCCATCGATTATCTAAGATACGAAGAAAATAAGAAACCAAGCACATGGAACCACTTTAGCTTTAGCTTTATACGATCCAATTTAATCCCTTATTTCTTTTTAAATGTGTATGAATTTTTATTTTACTGTGAAGTAGCTTTCGTCTAATTTTTAAAGTGTAAACCATATCTCATTGATTTATTGTGCAAACAAAAGACTCAGAAGGGAAGGGTGCCTAGATTAAGATACGTGGTTAGAAACAATAACTGGTATTTATATTTACACGACAAAATCAAACTGAATCTTGATCAAAGAAACATGGAATGGCTGTGAGGGTAGGAATTCTTTTTAGCCAAGCTAAAGAGTTGAATGCAAATTAGTGTAAAGGGTAAGATGTGCTGTAGTTTTAGTTAACACATATTCAGTATTAATAAGTTTGTAGAAAATAAAAAATAAAACTAGTTTTTCTAGGCTTTCCATTGTTATGTTTACATAAGTTGGTACATGAAACTATGGCACGTGGTATTAAATAGTTGACTTTAGAATGGTTAGTTCGCATAAGAACTTACAAGGTTAATTTTTCCAGGAGAAAAATAGGGGTAAAACCTATTATGATAAGGATATTTCAAAAATTTTTTCTGCTGATCACATTCAATAGTTTGAAAAACACACAGTGAACGGGGCAAAGACAATAACTTTTAGAAAGGGTAAAAATGTGATTGCAAAGTGGTATATGCTAAGATTGGCCCTGATCAACTGTTAGTTATACGAAGACGGATTGATTAGTTTGTGAAAAAGAAAATATAACAAGCCTTTCATTATAATTCATAAATTGCGTTTGATGTAAGCAACAGACAATGGCCAAAGAGATAGCTGAAGTTAAAAATGAACATTTTTAATTTATCGAAAAGTATGTATTCCGTAAACAAATAAGGATTTTCTGGATCTCATCTTCAACGAATAGATTCATAACCCCCTTCAATTCCATCCTTTGAGAAGACGATCTGCCAACTTTGCATCTGTCTAGTCTTGCATGCTGCTTCACAAATTTGAAAGTAAAGGGTCCAAATCTTTCGGAATCTCGCTCCGTATTTTGGTTCCAAAATGGGCCAAGCCCTCTCCAGGTTCTCTTTCCAGGCTTTCCAGGTAAGATAGAAATGGTTCCCAACATTGTGCCAGTCTTCGATAACCAAAATATCCTCTGTTGACTTTGCAATTTCAGTATGATGAGCCAAGCAGAGGTTGTTCAGGACATATTTGTGAATGAAGAGGGTGTTACGGGGTGTGGTTCGGTGACTAATTCCCGTAGTTTGCATAAGAAAAAGGCTGTCATCTCTCATGGCTCGTCTAACGACGTTAAAGAAGGTTTTATAGTTCTTGGCCCCGACGTGCTCTAACATTTCCACGCTGATAATTCGTTCAAACTTCTCGATAATCTTTCGGTAATCTTCAAGTCGAATTTCTATGGGAAGTCCATGGCATTTCTCATCGCAGTATTTCTTCTGCTCACTTGAAATTGTGTAGCCTACGACAGAGACTCCGTAGTTTTCGACTAGGAATTTGTCCAGGTCTCCCTAGCGATAAGCACGATTTAATTCAATTCTGAAAGTTTGATTTTGGTTTAATTTTTATTTCAAATCATTTGACTTTGATTTGATTCAAAATCTGAATCAACTGGATTTGATTTGATTTCATTTCATTTTAATTTAAAATCAAATCAAACCATTTTAAATGATTTTTATCATAATACCCCAATATTTTATGAAAGTTTATTATAATGAACTTAACATGAAAAGACAAAACTTTCCCAATACATTTTAAAAGGACAATATTAAATCCTAAATTGTAGTAACAAATGACTAATTAATTACCCGTAACCTTGGGTGAACTGTACATGGTTCCCCATTGAACTTTAAGCTAGGTCACTTTCACTATCGTCCTGCCTTTCTTCACCAAGCAATTTGTGAACTAATGCGGATCTTAAAGTGCTGCTGTGTACCTTTTCATCGTCGGCAAGTAGCCAATTCTTTAAGCACATCATTTCTTTAATAGATTGGGAATTCAAGCGCTGCCTATACGGACTTAATAGTTCCGCTCCTGTCGAGAAAAGGCGCTCTACTGGTACACCAGTCCCAGGAGCTGCCAGAAAGTCCCGAGCCATCCGAGATAAATTCGGATATTCTGATTGATAAATCTGAAACACGAAATGTACAAGAATAAACTAAGAATCATTAACACTACTTTTGCTATACAAAGGATTTTGATTAATAATGACTTACTTTCCACCAACCTAAAACTCCATTAATTCCTTGTTTCTCTGTCAAACGGTCAGAACCAACCACAGGCGCTGCCAGGTACCGTTTCAACTCGTCTTCTTTGACCAATCGGTCAGCGCCCTTCATTTGCTTAACAAGAAGTGACTGAAACGTCCTAGAGCCATCGATCAAGGTATCCAAATTATCATTTTGGCTTGTTAGGGTGCCTGTGGGCCTGTAGTTTAAAGTCCAACTATCTACTACCCCTTTGCGAGCTGCATCAATCCACTCCTTTCTCCATCCAACTTGTTTGTACCACATCAGTTTGTAGCGAGGATCTAGGACTTTAAATGTATAAAGATAATTTACCAGCTGAACTAGTTTTCACTGGGATAAGATGTATTTTATACCCATGCATAAGTTTACCTGTGCTAGCCCAGTACGCTAGGCCATCTGTTGAAGGGTAGTATTTTTTTAACTTCTCTAATCCACATAAAGCAGAAACTGAAAGCCACTTTTGAACCTCCGCAGTTTGGTTTCTTGAATTCGATGACGCACGTGTGGTAGGTGTCTCAACGTAACGTTCCAAATGGTCAAAGAGTACCTGGTAGACAGCAGCTGCATGAGATATGGTCGGGGAATGTGTAATGGAAAGCATCTCGGTTGCTTCACGAAAAGGTACAAGAATTTGTATAAGGCTGTCCACTTTTTCCCACTCTTCTGATGATAATGCATATTTTCGAAGTTTTGGTATATTTTGGATTGTGATTTCTAAGGGACGCTTTAGCTCGCTGCAACGTTCAAACATGTTAAGGGAAAAGTTCCACCGAGTTTGAACATCCAAAATTAAATTCTTGGGCTTTACTTTCAAGTTTATGCAATGGGTTTTGAAAGCTTCACGCCTCTGTGGAGAGCTTCGCACTTTCCGAACTGAACTCCGCAACCGATTAATAAAGCCGTTTTTATTTTTAGTTAGGCATTCGTCATCTGATTCATCATCTGAACTTGCTGTTTCCGTCTCGGGCTGATCATGGTCGAATTGTTCCGCTGATTTCATTATAGCTTTGCAAGCAAGATTCATAATATGAGCGAGGCATCTAATTCTATAGTCTTTGCTATTAAACGATGAGTTGTAGGAAACTGAGAGCTCGTCCATTTTATCAAAAAACGTATCCATATTGGAGGCATTGTCTGTTACTACGCATAAAAGTTTCGGCCAAATATCAAAATCGTTCAGTACATCGGAAAACGCAGCTGATATATTTTCTCCAGTATGACTCCCCTCTAGAATAGTCAAATCGATAACCTTCGTGACCATATTCCACTCTGAGTCGATCCACGTGCCAACAACGCCTTGAAACGGAAGTTGATTCGACGAGGTCCAGCAGTCAATGGCAAAGCTTATTTTTCCTTCGTTGTTTGTCAGTTGTTCGCGCAGGTTATTTTTCTTCTCGCAGTACAGTTGAGTAATTCTTCGTCGAACAGTTCTTGCCGATGGCATCTGGACTTGTTGGTTTCCTTGGGCGACGTATTCCACAAACTTTCTGAAACCTCCTTCCTCCACTAGACTAAATGGCTGTGCCGAAACAATAATGAAATTGATTAGTCGTTTTTCTACTCCATCCTTTGTCACCGGTTCTCGTTTCTCAGTCGGAGTAAAAGTTGTATCCAATAACTGGCGTTCGACAGTTGCAGAGTTTGAGGACTTCAGATTCCTCAACAAAATGGGATGTTTCTGCTCAATATGATTTCGCAAAGTACTAACAACTTGGCTGAATTCTTTTCTGTAAAATTAAGGTGTGAAAAGATTAATTAAGCGAAAACAGGGGTACGATGTATTGTATACCCTTATTCGTTAATGGAAGCTTACTTGCAATTGTTGCACGTAAACTTGTTGGCAAGTTCATTCCATGTGTAAAGACTATATATTTGAGACCGCTTCCCCAAGGATGGGTTAGGATGAATGATCCGTGGTCGTTTGACTCCACTTATCAAAATTGGGTTGTCATCTGTCGTCCCTTCCTCCTCTCCGTCTCTGGCTGCCATCGATGTTTGGTTGAAGGAGAATTTGGGTGTGCAGTACCGAGTACCCCAGTGTCCTCACATTTATCGATAAGCTGTATGCAGTGCTTAAAGCTCAAAACTGAATAAATGTAACATTATGAGAAAAGTTACAAAAATTCTGATAAAGAGGAGCGAGTGAGCAGTAAGATGAAGATGAAACCTCGTGCTTTTGCTTCACTTATTTCGAGTTAACCGCGTGCATTTGTCCACTTTCTATTCTCAATACTACAACATAGGTGGTAGGAATGATTTGATTTAATTCAAGATGTTTGATTTTGATTTGATTTTGATTGGGAATCATTTCAAATCGATTTGATTCTAATGATGAATCATTCGGGTTTGATTTGATTCTAAAATTGAATTGAATTGAATTAAATGAAAAATGTAATCATTAATCAAATCAGTTGCCGATCGCTAGGTCTCCCCATCCACAACCGATATCTAGCACACGCATTCCTGGTTTCAGTTTCATTTTTCTTGCTATTAGGTGCATTTTGGCTTCTTGAGCTTCGTCAAGGTTGTTAGCATCTTTCCAGTAAGCGTTTGAATATACCATGTACTTTCCCAGCATTGCCTCCCACAGATCAATTCCTTTCAAAAAAATTTATAAATGTTTAAGCTGTGTCTGTCCGTCCGTATGTACGATAACTAGTGATAGAATAATCATAACCCATTTCCCGTCAACTAACTTTTAGGTTTATTAAAATTGTACAGACAGTGACTTACCCAAATTGTAATGCTTTTAACCAACCTCCCAAGCCTTGGTCGGGGTTTGTAAGTTAAACCATTGGAACATTTTGTGCAGAGGGTGCTCCCAATTGAATACTGCCTTGCTTTTAAGAACCAGCTCCAAAAATGCTGACATGTCCTCAATTACAAGATCACCTTCCACCATCCCCTCAAATGCTGCCAGGTTCCAATCTGTCAGCACTTTAGTGTAAATTCTGTCATTTACAATTTTGGGGTCAATCGGCCGCTCTCCATTAATTATTAAACCAAGCTTCTCTGCTTTCTTTTTGAAGAAATATTTTACAACTGGAAGAAATAGCCAGCCTAAGGGTCTAACTACAAGAAAGCCGAGGATCGAGTAAGACGTAAATAAAACACTGCAAAACAAATTTGAAAGGCACTCCATTTTTTAACTACAGGATTGTACAGATCCAGTCGTTTCAGAAGTCTAGGCGTTAATGATATCAATCTTTAAATATGGCCCCCTCTTTGTATGCATTTATTGAAAATAATAATTACGAGAGAGCTTCAACCTGACAAAGGTAGTTGGAAATGATAAATATACATGCAATTTAACATACAACTCTTTCTGATTTAATATTGAGACGAAGGCGGACGGATTTACTATCTTCATAAACTTACTCTTATTGCAGATAAGGTATTTGCGTTCGTAATGAGGAATCTTAGGACAAAAGAACAAGGAAGTTAACTAGAAGAATCCATCAGTGATATAAAAAAAACATAGCACTTGTACCCAATTCCCATTAGCTTTAACTTTCGATACTAATTTTACTTTGCATTCTTTAACGTTACTTTTAACTCTGATATCAATATATATTCTGCATTACAGCAGTGCAGTTGTCCTCTCTTTACCACGTCTAACTTCCTTATCATCCCTAACCAGGTTCTGAAGGTACGTGGTAAGAGCCAATAACCGGTATTTCTACGACAAAATCCATCCAGTACCTTACCAAAGTCAAGGGAAAATGCAGTGGCTGTTATGGAAGAACAATGTTTGTTAGCCAAGGTAAAGAGTTGGATGCAAAGTAGTTTAGAGTGGCATAATTAAACTGAACTAAGGATAAAACAGATTCTTCATTAATAAGTTTATAACAAAGATTCGAAAGGGAGTTTCAAAGGCTTCTTTTATCTTAAGGTTTACACTTGTATTTTGCTGGAATTTTACAAATGCTAACAGTTGAATTTTTTTAAATAGCAACTCAAATGTATAGCAAAATGTTTGAATTGGTCGCCTAATATAGCCGTAATAATGCTAAATTTTTAAAGTAATTAACTTCCGAGCCATTAAAGTTAAAGCAATTTCAGGTTACCGTTTTAACATAGGGTCTAACCCTTTTTTCGGTACTTTTACTTTATTTTGGTACTTTGGGGTAAACTCCTACGCCGCTTGACAGAAATTCTTGAAATTAGTCTTAATATGTAGGTAATTAACTTGTGGGTGATATAGGTTATTAACCACTTGAATCCCAGGGAACGGCAGAAAATTTTCATTGCTGTAGCCCAAGTTACAATTAAAATATTTCATGCCTAATCCCGAATTTTTTACCCATTAAAATATCCTCAGCCCGGAAGATAATCCTGCAATACCACCCCACAGCCCAAATTAATGCAGCGATATTTTACGATTTTTTATTAATGAAATGAATAGATCAGACATTGATATGCATATCTGAATAAAAATATTTCCATAAAATGAACAATATAGTAACATTAAGGGAAGGGGCAGAAACCCATATCAGAGATGCAAGACGCTCTGTTCTGTTGATTAGCCAGCGACTAAATGTTGAAAAATAACTTTTTGAGATGCATATTTAGTCGAAATATTAAAAAACTCGAAAGTTTTTGGTCAAAAACCCATTACCCATGAGTTTTCAGTGGGTTTGTAGGGTTATGGGGTAGTGTGGGGTTTTGCATGCAGGATCATTGTAAATATGAGTATATTTCTACTTTTTGTTAATCTTTAGATGAACAACTAAGTTATTATAGAAAAGGTAAAACAAACGAATGCTGCAAGTGCTCGTTAGTAGCGTTACAAAATTAAGGACAATTCATTTATTTTCCATCGCAGAGTTTTCAGTCCAAAATCCCCAACCACCCCCAAAACCCCAACGCCTTCTTGCTAAGCGAGCTAACCAGAAAAAACTAAACCTAGGTCACACTACCAAAAAACACAAGGGTAGCGTATCCTACAGATTTACCATATTTCCGGAAATTACTCCCCTGGGAGTTATTTTTCAATGGTCTCATTTGAAGGGGGGAGTTACACCGGGGGGGGGCTGTCATTGTTTCAATCTAAAATAACTTTGGATTAATCAGGATTTTTTGCTATAATAATTTAGTGGGTTTATTGCAAAAGCTCGTTTAAAAAATTAAATTAACGTATTTCCCGATTTAATTCCCCTGGAATTATTCCGGGGTGGGAAATTATTATTTTAATCGAATGTTTTGTTTAGGACCCAGACTTTTTGATAATTTTAGTAGTAATTTTAATTAAAAGTTCCACGAAAAAATATACTTTTAGAACTGTTTTTGCTGAATTTGTCTTTCAAAATGAAAAAATTAACTAGCCGTTCCCACTTCCCAGTAATTCATAATTATGTTAAAACTGAAATTGAGTGAATAAGAATATCCAATTAAATTAAAGAATATGAATTGTTTAAATACAAAAATGTCAGTTTAATTTTTTGAATGGCAATTTTAAAATACTAATAATTTTTATGGTAAAAAAACCCTTCTCAAAATTATTTTAGACTGCTCTTTTACAACGGTGAAAAATCCTTTGAGAAAGTTAACTTTCAATATCTCTTATTAAAAAAGCTTCAATTTGAGGGATCGGAAAATAAGTAATTAAAGTAAGTAATTAAACACTGATTAATTGCAAAAAAACTTATTATAGGACGGTACTCATGCGATACAGTCTTCGGCCTACTGGGCACAGAAAACAGTATAGTGTATAGTAAACTATCTCACATATGTTGAAATGTTTATATATGCCTTACTGCCGTTTTATATTACATACGGCCATCCTCTGATGACCTTTATTATGACCCATGGCCAAATATCCTGCTCAAACAAGCACGTTTTGAAATTTTAAGCTCAGATGGCTTCCAACTAGGAACACCATCATAAGTTTTTACCAGAAACCTTAAATGTTTTGAGAAACAGAAGCCATCACTTTTACTAAAGACGGGAGAAGGAAGGAGGAAGCTTCTGCTATATGTTGAAACTTATGAGGAGGAAGGATGAAAGGGGACGGGGGGAGGAGGAAGGATGAAAGGGGACGAGGGGAGGAGGAAGCTTCTGCTACATGTTGAAACTTATAAGGAGGAAGGATGCAAGGGGACGGGGGGAGGAGGAAGCTTCTGCTAAATGTTGAAACTTATGAGGAGGAAGGATGAAAGGAGACGGGGGGAGGAGGAAGCTTCTGCTATATGTTGAAACTTATGAGGAGGACGGATGAAAGGGGACGAGGGGAGGAGGAAGCTTCTGCTACATGTTGAAACCTATGAGGAGGAAGGATGAAAGGGGACGAGGGGAGGAGGAAGCTTCTGCTATATGTTGAAACTTATGAGGAGAAAGGATGAAAGGGGACGGGGGGAGGAGGAAGGATGAAAGGGGACGGGGGGAGGAGGAAGGATGAAAGGGGACGGGGGGAGGAGGAAGCTTCTGCTATATGTTGAAACTTGAGAATGGGGGAGAAGGGGCACGGGGGAAGGAGGAAGCTTCTAATATATGTTAAAACTTGGTAGGTGGAGGGAAAGGATAAACTTAGGGTCGCGTAACTGGGGAATAGAGGTGAGTGGGTAGTACATTTTGAAACGGGTACCCCTGTCCAACTGGGTAATTGCAGGATGGACAAAAATATTCGGTGATCTAACCGGGTATTTGCTGGGTGGGTATTTTCAAGAAATGAACCAGGTACCCGGTTCGGCTGTTTATGTTTTGTTGATAATTTGAAATGCTTATTTGTCTCTTTAGAATGCCTATCAATATTAATTTATAAATATTAAGAATACTAGTATGGGTAAATTATCTTACGGTGGCCTCTAGTAGGCTGTTACCGCATCTCCAGTGTCGGAAAATGTTCATATCACACCTCAATTTAAAAAAAGATACCGGGTACCCGGTTAGCCTGTTTCCCAAAACCGGGTACCCAATTGGGTGGGCGGGTAATTGGCGATCCGGGTAATTACCGGGCGGGTATTTTGGGCGAGGAACTGAACTGGGTATTGGGTGGGTGGGTATTTAGTTTTTACTACCTGACTCACCTCTACTGGCAACTGGGGAAGAGGTAACTATTGGAGGAAAGGAGTAACGGAATTAAAGAGGCCGGTGATAGGGGGAACAGGGAAACTGGGGAGGAGGGAAGTGGTAGCAGGGATGGGATACTAGGGAAGTAAGTTTGACGGGAGAAACAGGTACGAGGAAGAGGGGAACTCGGAAAGGGGGTACATTACAATAGTTGGGGAGCTGGCTAGCTTCCCTGGAGGTCTAGTTGGTCATAACGTCGACATAAACAGAATGATAAGGCCAGAATGGTTCAAAGAAATAGATCAGGAACAAATATTAATATCACGGTTCCTTGATTGTAGAATTCTCGTTTAGAGAGAGATAAAATGTGGAATATTATTTCGAACGGAATGCATGCATTGTAATTGATCTGTGATGGAGCCGAAAAATATGCTTCTGTTTTAGGAGAATTACGAAGTAAAATGAATAAAGCTTGTGGTGGTTTATCTTCAGTGTTTTATTTCATTCACCGGTTGGATTATGATAACCGCTATCTTCCAGTCTGTACAAAGTGCTTGCCAAACAAGCTAAAGATCAATAATACAAGTGTTATATAAAAGGAAAGAGCGTATGTACCGCATTTCGAAGTTAATTCCATCGGTATGTGTAATCCTTAAAGTATTTAGTAGCATGTCGATGTTAAAATCATCTTGATGTTCTTCACAAATTCAATAGTTTGATCCCATTATCATCACAGTTCACTGGAAAAAAAATGGATTTGCCGATCAACGATCATTTATGAGTAATTCTTGCATCATTATTATACCTGCATCCTGTCTGGAAAAGATAAAAAAAACAGTGTTGGACCGTAACTAACCGTAACCGTACAATCTACTTTTGTATAAAGGCAATCCATCATTATGAATTGTAGATAACGCTAACTCGACATAGGCCACTTTAGAAATTGGACAATTTATGCAGAATTCCAACGTTTCAACACTTCATCCCGGCGTCAATGCAAGCTTTATTGAGGTTCATGATAATTTATACTTTTTAGTCGTTAGGACTTGATAAGCAGAGAAGCTTATTTCTATCGTGGAAACGTTTCCAAAGTTCGGCTACTTTTTAGTGTTCTCTAGTGTTGAATTCGTGTAGGCAGAACATTATCGCTTCAGCAATGAGTAATTGATGGTAGAATTAAGTTGGAGATTGTAAATAAAATAATGGTTAAGTTAAACCTTTGTGCAGAATAAAAAGAGCACATATTAAAGTTTAACTTTTGTGTTTTAGTTGACTAGTTTGCAGGTTGCATTGGTTCTTTGGTTTCTTAGAGATTTTTGGTCAAATAAAACGAGTTAGACTTGGAAATGCAGTCCCTAATACCTGTTATTAATAAGCTTCAGAATGTCTTTCGAAAGACTGGAGTAGGCTCAAATAATTTTATTCAGCTTCCTCAAATTGTAGTAGTTGGCTCACAGGTAATTTTGTAAAGAAATGGGACTGTAGACAGGGTTAAGTTGGGGAATTATTAACGAAATGAAACCATTAATTGTTTATGAAAAATTGATGGTTAACAGAGTTGTGGGAAGAGCTCAGTTCTTGAAAGTTTGGTTGGAAGATCATTCTTACCGAGGGGGACGGGAATTGTGACAAGATGTCCTATCGTATTGCAGTTAAACCACTTGGATGAAACAGGTCAGTCCTTTTTTTTTTATCTTAAGACGGTATGAAGTTGGTAACATTTTGAAGTAGCCGACCCTATCTATCTTTCTCGCATCAAAACTTAATAGAGAGCATAGGGAAGTATGAGCGTACCTACCTCTTCACGTATGTTGATTCAGAATACTAAGTAAGTCGAGGGACTGTGGGTAGTATTTAAACAATTCGAAACTTGGATGGAAGATAGTTTGGTGAGATAATGGCAAGAGCTGTAGAAGGTTATTGTGAATAAACTATGTAAGACTGATAAAGTGAATAAATGTTAGTTTGAGAATCAGAGAAAGTCTACAGTTTTGCCTTTGCCACACTGTTTAGTAGTTTGCCATTTTGCCTTTGCCACAATATCCTTTATTGCTACATTTTTCTAACATAATGTGTGTTCGCCAAACCGTCCATGTACACTTTTTGTAACGTGTATTTGCGTGAGTTAAATTGTTTTGAAGTATTTTCAATATGAATTATGTATTGTATCTTGGACAGAAGGGGAAGAGTGTACAGAGTACTGCTTATTTTCTGATGAAAAAGACAAGAAGTATACGGATTTTGATGAGGTCCGCAAACAGATTGAACTCCGTACTGAAGCCTTGGCCGGAAGTAACAAAGGGATAGCAATGCAGTCAATCATAGTAGAGGTGTTCTCTCCTAAAGTGGTTCCACTTACAGTTGTTGACTTGCCTGGATTGGTCAAGGTAATTTACTCACCTGCCCCTTTTACTTTCTGTGGCAGCAGAATTGATAGAATATTACTCATGAATTTGTTCCTATCATTCGTACAGAATCCAATTGGCGATCAACCACTAGATATTGAGGAACAGGTAAAGGACATGATTTTGAAATACATCCAAAATTCAAGTGCAATTATTTTAGCAGTAAGTCCAGCAAATGCCGACATAGCCACCTCAGAAAGCATCAAGATAGCCAAGGAAGTGGACCCAGACGGGGACAGGACTTTGGCTGTAATCACCAAACTTGATTTGATGGATAAGGGAACGAATGCTTCGGATGTTCTTGATGGGAAAGT
>JAQFZX010002899.1:0-15598 GCA_034682405.1 Hydroisotoma schaefferi | reverse complement strand
GCATTTTATTACTATACAAATTTCAAGTTTCTTATCAGTCACAAATTATCCGGCATTAAATTTTTTCAGTCATTATGGGTGATAAGCGCAACAGTGATAATATAGTCTTCGGTAAGATTAAAACCCCAACACCCTAACGCGACTACTGTACCATCAAGAATTACAATTTAGTCTAGTCTATCATAAAATTTTCAGGAACGGCTGCAGGGAAGAGACAAGTCCTTCCAATAAGACCAATGTTAAATCAAGCCCCACTTAACGTTGAGAATTTATCATCAAAAGGCAGAGGGGGCAACTACCAGGTCCTTCCTCCACAGTTTATGATGAATGGTAATATTAATGGCCGAAATGGATGTCCCCCGCCTATGACCTGCTGCATGCCACCCCCCGCATGTCCCCCTTGTCCGATGCCCATGTACTGCCCACCTCAGTGTCCTCCGCCGGTAGAATAAAATACTGTATTTCCCGAAATAATGCCCGCCCCCCAATAATTCCCCCCGGTGTAATGCCCCACTACCTTTCCTTGCTCTTTGTTAATAGAATTCCCAATTTTTCCTTCGCATTAATAATTCCTCAGGGGCATTTTTTCGGGAAATACGGTAGATAATGCTTGGTTTTTACATTAATCTCTTTTAGATTGACCTAAACCATGACCATATTTTAAAATGATGACATTTCCGCAGATGTTCTGCTGTCCACCGCAACCCCCTTATAATTGCTTCCCCTACCAATGTATGCCAATGCCCGGCTGCTGTCCACCCCCGTGTCCTTGTCCTTGTCCATGTCCCCCCGAGATGAAACCGCAGTGCTGCAAACCATCCTCCTGTTGCGGTGCTGGAGCCACGCTGGTATGCGTTCCAAGACCTCCGAAACAAAATAACCGAGGTTGTGAGAGAAATAATGGTATGGACATGGGCTCAGAGGCTGCAGCTGGACCAAGAGATCAACCGGCTTCATACAATAATTGCAATTTCTATGTAACGGAAATGCCCAAAGGACTCAGTGAAACTTTGAACAGGAATAGGACAGGGACTAGTGGAAACCCGGCACAATGTAACCCTGGTACTGCTCAGCAATATGACGAATGCCTGGATGATCAAGGAATGACCAATTTCTCGGCTGGAGATGGCAAAATTGTTCCACCGCCCGTTGGATACCCGGGTAGTCAGAGAGTTCCTTGGGGAAATGATCAAAAAATTGCTCAAAGTAGGGGTGGTAGACGGACATCTTATGATGACGCTGACGGCCAACCTTCGCTTAGCGCCAGTACATACATGAATAATAGAGGAAATACTCAGACAAGTTCTTCTGGATACGAGCCTAACGTTGGAACCAGAAGAAGTGATAATACGGGAAGCAACCAGGAAGGCCGGCCCAACGAAAATATTTATGGAAATAGGTCGAATTTTGGTCCTGGAAGCAGAATGACTACCGATGGAAGTAATATGGGTCCCAATGGAAATAGAATGAACACCGATGGAAGTGGAATGTACCCGGATGACAGCAATAGGTACATGAGCGGAAGTAGAATGAACACTGATGGAAGTAATTTGGATCCCAGTGGAAGTAGAATGAGCCCAGATGGAAGTAGAATGAGCCCAGATGGAAGTAGAATGAGCCCAGATGGAAGTAGAATGAGCCCAGATGGAAGTAATATGGGTCCTAGTGGAAGTAATATGGGTCGTAGTGGAAGTAATATGGGTCCTAGCGGGAGTAGAATGAACTCAGATGAAAGCAATATGGATCCCAGTGGAAGTAGAATGAGCACAAATAGGAGCATGAACCCGAGTCACAGTGATCTGAATACGAAGGGACGTATAAAGAACCCGAAGGGAAGCAATATGGACCCCAGTGGAAGTAGAATGAACCAAAATGGAAACGTGAATCCCAGCGGAAGTAGATTGAATCCAAAGGGAAGCAATATGGATCCCAGTGGAAGTAGAATGAGCACGAATGGAAGCATGGACCCGAGTGGAAGTAATCTGAACATGACTAATGGAAGTAGAACAAACCCAAAGGGAAGCAGAACGAATACAAATAGAAGTAGTCAAACCGAAGATGACCATCATAGGTACTTTGGAAACCCTGAAAAAGGGTCAGGTGCCGACCCAGTTCACGACCTTAAACGTTCCAAATCTGCAAATGGTAGACTAATGTCTAGCACTGGTCAAGACACTATTCGCAGCCTATGCCCACCAGCAGCTCCCGTTAAAGAAACCCTTGCAACCATTTTGGCCAAGAAAGAACCCTTAAAATGTAAATGGCACGAAAGAAACCTCCCCCCGTTTCATGATTATTGCTATCCATCAGGGGCACCCAGAGCGAACATGCCTCATCAAGGGATGAAGGATAAGACGCATCACGTAGGTTTCAAATACACATTACTTCTATTCCTATACCTTATGACATTGCATGCATATTTAAAATATAACTTTCTCTCTCAAACATACTTGATTATGCTGGATAGTGCAAAAACAAAAATGAAGATCAAAGACGAGAAGGGAAAGGAGTTAAAAGAAGGCTTCATGATCATTAAATCCCCAAGTACTTTTTTATTCAACCAAATTCATAAGATTTATTTTACTTAGCATCACATTTCACATCAACAATAACTATTTTTGTAACTCAATAAATTATACAATTGACACTTAAAATGAGACACTGAACCTCGTAATTCACTACTTTAGGTTAAATGCCATTGTAAACTATTTATTTAATGTTGCGATAATTTTTAATTAAAGGCTTATGTTTTATGTCTACTTTAATTTTAAATTCCAAGTCAGCATCTAATAAATAGTCCAAAATAACTCAAAACTGACGATTTCTTTATGTGCACTTGAAAGGTAATCCACTAAAAAAAAGGTTAGGTTGGATAGAACATTTAATCCATTTAGAAATGGCATGATTTTTACTTGACGTGCCCTGATATAGAACACTTCGAAAACCTAACATACATTTTTGAAAAGTGAATTGAATAGTGAACCTCTAGCCCATAGGGTAACCACTAGTAGCAAAATTAATTATCAATACAAAATGTAACGGAGGAGTTCCCAAATCCAAAAATTGCATCAATGATCAAAATTGCATCAAAAATGTCTGTGTAAAATAAACCAACATCATGATGATATATCTCACAGTCTTTGTAAAATCACCTTGCAGTAAAATCCTCTTATATATTTTCCTCTTATCTTATCTGCATGCAATTTCTAGCGGATGTGAAAGTGGCGAGCGAGGATGTGGAAATGCAACCGTCTGCAACACGAAGAAAACCGATAGTCAACTCAACAAATGGTGCAAACTATCAGAAATAGCTAGATACGCCTGTTGCCCAGGTCAAGATCTAAAATGCAGCTCAGTAAATGGGTCCTGCGACGAATTCAAGAGCGCTGGATTTTCCTCTTGTGACCCTGTTTACAACTCTCGAGAAGTCTCCCGTGGCTCTTCTAAAATGAAATATGAATGCAGAAAACAAAATCCTTATGAAAACGTGACAATTTGGAATAGAAAATCTCGAAAGAACCTCACCCACCTCTTGGGCAAACCATGTAATGAAGCTCTATACAAAGAAAGAATGGCCCCAATATGGAGACGTTATCTAACCTGTCCGCATGATTATGATTATCGGGGGAACAATTCCGTTACCAAAGATGATGATTATGAACACCATTTTGCCGTGCTGAAAGATGATTGGCATACGAACAATGAAATTTTAAATCAAGTCTGTTTTTCATCATTTATGGAAGGATGTTACAATGGTACATGTCGCTGCCTTCATGAAATATACAAAACTCATGTGGACAAATCAGGAAAGGAGACGGGGAGTACAATTCTTAATTTCACTCAACGTCAAGAGGGTCATCACTGCGGCATTGAGGCAGGAGGACTTTGTACGCATAATAGGAAGGAGATGAAGAACTATTGTAAAGTTGCGGCAGAAGTTGGTAGGCTGGATCCTGGAACGTTCACCTGTGAGATTGATGCCATGTGTGAATTGTAAGGAAATGATTTCATAGAATTAGAAAAGAGGAAGCCTTGGAAATAAATTCAGTTTCATTTATTTTTACAGACCAGACTGGGATTCAAAGGTTTGCAAATTGGATGAAACCTGTAAATGTGTTTGTGCAGTCGGATATTCGTGCTATGGAAATCAGGCTACTAGTCAAAACCTCCCTGAGAACTACTTCATATGTATTACTACAATCCTTCTAATCTACTGCTGGAATCTTTATGGTTTTGATATTTTTTAGGAGAGGAATTTTAAAGCTAGATATGAAAAGGAATAGCTTAATTGAGCTTGTTAATTATATTAAAAATGTAGATGCTTTGCTAACCCTACAATTAAAGCAAACGGGTTGACGGGTACACTATTTTTTATAAAAGTTTGACCATAACTGATGCAAAATGATCTTCGCGAAGGTCTCCAACATTGAAAACCAGCTCTCCCTCCTCGTCCACAAACTCTGTGTATTCCAATCGACAAACGTCCTGGTAGCCGAGGGTTTTTACGGCCGCTCTACCGCAATTCGTTGTAAACATCCCCTTTACCAGTTTAAAACCTTGGGTTTTCAGTAGTTCTTCATTCTTCCTGTATATTTCCGAGACGAGCTCAACACTGAGGAACTTCGGGTCAATTGAGGTGATAAACAACTCAGCAAACTCTTCCAGGCCAAAGGATTCGCAGAGATTGGCCATTTTGTCCAGAATGTCTACCAGGCGGAGGTAAACATTCCCAGAGTAGCTGTCAACTTTGACATCTTCCAGGGTCGTGAGGTGGTTTCGTCTGAAGGCTATGCTCACTCCAATTATCTGGTGGTAAAAACCATTAGCACTAATTAAGCACTTATAGGACGATTTTTCTGCTTGCATTTTTTACAATCGTCTCTCTCTTCAATACATCCTTGTTCATATGACGCCCTCAGCTATATGTATCCATCGGCTGTATACCCTGTACTACCCCTACTAATATCCCTCTTACCTACATGAAAAGACTCCTCGTTTATCCTGACGCATTCTTTTTTGGCCTCAGTGAATTGAGTAGTTGAGTTAAAATAACACATTGTTACTAGCCGCGTTATATGCATGAGGATTTATACTAATTTTTCTGAGCCCAAAAAATAAGAAATAGACAGATGTAGAGTTATAATATACCTCAGACGTATTCTTGTGTTCTACCATGTAGCTCAAGTGATCAGCCATCATTTTCCTCACAAGGGCTTCCACGTCTTGTCCAAAATCATCAGAATAACCAATTAGCTGACATGTAGGCTCTTCTCGCATGAAATGGGTCTGAATATGCTTCACAACCCTTTCCCAATCCGTGGACAAAACTTGCCTGAATTTATAATCTTTGAAGTCCACTTTACCCTCAGAATGGGGTTGGACCACGGCTACCTGTTCTCGATACCCACTAGCCATTTTATTTCGAAACTTTACGTTACTTTCTTATCACCCTATTTATTAAGCGTAATGAGATTTTCAGCCTAACCAATAGTACTGAAATACAATCACTACTCTGCTATTAAGGAATAAGTCGCATGCAGGATAAGAGCTTATCAACTGAGTTGGTTGTTACCTCCTTCAGTTTCTAAACTAAACTGGAGCGATTAAAGCAGCCTACGCTAAGTTCAGGCCCTTGTGGGTGGTGTTCTGGCATTCATCCCTCTTTACTATAAGAGAAAGTCGGATACTTTGGCTGTTTTTTGTCATTAATTAATGAATTCGTTCACCTGTGACTACTTCTGCTGGGCTTTCTTGAGCTGGATAGCTTGCTATCTCTATAACTATTGACTTTTGACGCTATAGCTTTAGCTTTATCGATTTAAAGAAACTATGTATGACAACTCTGCCCGGCTACCGTCTATAATTTACACAAACCTAACCAAAAACCGACTAGGTATCTCCGCTTCCAGTTTAGACTAAAGTTCTAGATCTAAAACAAGATAGTACGGGTGCCTGTGTAGTCTTTCTTCGGTGAATGGACATGACTTAAATTGCTTAATCAAATATGTACCTATTAATGCTACTCGGAGTATCAATTAACACTGAAGCGATGGACTGGCTTAGACTTATGCGTAGGCAACCAGGCCCAGGTTCTGCTTATCTTATTCAACAATTGAGGAAATGTCCATGTCACAATTCCAAGAAGCTTGAATTTTTTATATGCAGAGTCCACCGTCCGGTTCGTCACAGCATTTGCCTTGGCTAATAAATAGTTAATTACTCGCTTTCCTCCATGTATACTATTCCTAAAGACATGAAACTGACTAATATACTGTGGTAAAATTATTTTAGAGAGGTGTTGATTTAAATGTTGATATTTTTAACAGAACTTTATACCATAATAAAAGTCACTCTTTGGTATGCTGTAGGAAATAATCAATCAATTATTTTCTCGGTTGGAGGTGAATCCATTAACATTTCAAACACATCAATAATGTCGTGTACATAGTTCAGGTTTCAATTCCATATGTCTATTGGTTAAACAGTAAAGTAGCCTTTTTATAATAATGTACCTAAAATAGTTCGCCAGCCAGGCCTCTGGAGTTTAATTAATATCCATTAGTAATTTTACTCTAAAACGTGTATACCAAGCCACTTGGAAATATTATTTCTGGTAATACAAGGTACACCTTAGTCTATCTTTAGGATTATCAAGAGAGTAATTTTGCTTGCCACTCGGCTTCTCCACCAACTATCCTTTCATAAAACTTTCAAAGATTGATAACCGAAATGTTGGAAGTTTTTTGGCATTGAGGATTGTAAAATTCAATCCAGTGGTCTCTAGGCTCAGCTCAGCCAGAAAATACTGAAAAAAACCACACCTCTAGAATACAAAAATAAAGAGTGGCTACGCTACAGCAAAATAAGAAAATGCTAGAGCTAGCGCAAACACCGTTCCTATTTCCTTATAATAATATGTCTACTATTAACGAGATCCAAACACGAAAGGAAAGGCTGCTAAACACGAAGGTAAACTTACGGAGTTATCTGCCGTTAGCTAGGCTATGATAGTAAGTTGAAATGCTCAAACTGAATTTGGCATAAATCCCTCCCACCACAATTAGACTCGTCTTTGCAAAAAAGGATTGTCAATATTCTGCAAGCCATTCCTAGATAGAGATTGGATAGCATTAACAAGCCCAAAAAGCACTTTAGACAGACAGAGGTTCCAAAAAGGGCTTCCTGTTCTACTTTCCTAACATCCGGGTTCTAAGTAAACGGGCAGTAGGTCGGTAGTAGGCAGGTAGTAGATAGATAGGTGGGGAAAGTTCTTATCTGGCATTTATCTATAAAAAATAGTAGGTTAATCGTGTAGGAAGGGAAAGTATAAAGTTTAGTACAAACTATTGTACCAATTAGATTACAACGGACGATTGACCTACCTATCTACATGTTGTTAGCATGCTCCGGATAATTACTCGGGCGTTTGAACTTTCTGTCAGTGAAACCTTTGATCGTTCGAGTTATCTTATGAATGATGATACGACGGAACGCTTGGTGAATGGTATTTTTGGAAGAGGGATATTAATGATATATTTGTTGCATGTGTGCGTGGTACAAATACGGCTAGAAAGAGTTTGATTACAATTTGTTTCTAATTAACTTCACTGTGGAGTTGGTCCTCCGCTTATGATGCAGGCTAAAAAAACGATTGCATTAAATCCATATATTACTAACATGATATGAATTAGTATCCTTTACTATCCTTAAGTTTAAAACATTCACGAGAACATATAAGCTTGAACCTTAGGATTTTAGGCAGGGTTTCTACTAGCAAAAATCTTTTTACTATTTTACGCTGATAATTATTGATATAAATAATATGATTATCTCTCCGTCTGCTGAAACGGGTCGTAACAAGTAGTAGCTTTCCCAAGAAAACATTATTTTCCTGCGGAAGTGGTAATAGAAGGAAATGAGGACCCGGTACAGTTTTTGGGGACTGGAAATGGATACAAGGTGGTTTTATCGACATACAATTCCACGGTTGACGGTTCTATTAAAATAGTAATGACCAAACTACCAAAGCATCTTCTTCATGCGTTCTACAAAAGTCCATTCTATTTCTGAAGAAAATACGCTTATGGAGACTTTGCAGGGTTTTAATTTTTGACCGGGTCACACAGATAATACGGGGTTTTCAGATGTAAAATAATAGCATTATAAATTCTTAGATGGTGAAATGAGATGCATGAAAAAGTAAAAAGTAGACAGGAATATCCATAAATAGAAATGAGTGATGTACGGACATCTTCATCGGCATAAGAAGTAAAAAAAAAAGTACCGACAAGTCACTCCTAATTTACTGAGATTGTCTCAAAAAAAAATTTGTGGTTTTGTGAATAACAAACGTTTGCGTAACTTTATTGAACTTTCTTTGGAATAAACACTGGGAATAAGAAACACAAAACATATATCAGGATCAGTATAGTATATATAAGTCAGGTGAAGGTCTGAGGCAATCATTCCATAATTATTAAATATCAACCGTATATATTTGCAGAGTCTGTATACTTCAAACATCAAACAATATCAACCGCGTCTTTAACTATTACTTCATCACAAATTAGAATCTCGATTACCTATGTCATTCGTATTTCGTATTTGCCTAATCTTCCTTCAAGTCTATGAGAGGATATAAAACTTCAGTGACTTCCATATCTTCCTTGGAAATATCCGCATCTCCCCAACCCCAAGCCCCTTGATGATGAGACCCATCTTCAATTCTTTTGATCTGCTCATTAGAGTTAGTCTGACCATTTATAGAAGCATGAGATCCATCCCCGGTCCTTTTTACACGGTCTTGGATAACTTTCTGTGAAACCGTTTTGAGGTCATAAGCCCAACCAATCCATGCAAAGAAGTCGATAAAAGCTGCTGTAAAGTTGTATTTATAATGACCCAACTCAGCAGTCTTGTAGTCCCAGGGAAAGGTGTGATGGTAGTTATGCCATCCCTCACCAAAAGCCCAGAAAGCTACTCCCTTATTTTCAGCTGGACTGATGGTCCTAAAAATTCGAAATAGAGCTTAAATTAGCCCTTTCATTTGCATTTTGAAACAGTTTAACAATATTTCACTTACTGATCGTAAGGATGATCACCCCACATATGAGCCGCACTGTTCACAAGCCAGGTACAATGAAGGTTGAAGCAGTACCGAAGTTGGGCAGCGAAGCACCAGGAAGCGATGAAACCTTCTCCCCAAAAGTAGCAAGGAACCAATGTTGGAATTAAGAAGCTGCATACCAGTACAAGTGGAGTGTAATGACTGTAAATTAGAAAAAAACACGTTATTAAAATTGGAAACAATTTTATGAAAATTAAAACGAGTTAAAACTCAGTTTCGAAATTACTTTTTCTGAAACATAAGAACCGGATCTGCTTCCAAGTCGGACATATCGATAGTCTTCCCCTTTTCCTTGACTAGGGGATGTTTTCTAACGAGAAGCCATCCCATGTGGGCGAAAAAGAACCCTCGTTTAGCATTATGTGGATCAGCATGAGTTTCCGAGTACTGAAATTAATCATAAAATTAATTAATAACTTCAATTACTACTTCAATTACTTTGTAATAACTTTAATTAATTAAATAAATAAACGTTCATAACTTACCTTGTGATGAACCCTGTGATCCCTGCTCCATTCGTGAACGCTATTCTGTTAATACAATAATTACGTTAATTCGTCAAGCCATATTAATCCCACACCCTTCATAAAGGCTTATTACAGTCTGAGATGCTATTACAGAATTATAATTTGAAACTTTACTTGGAATGAAACTGTTTGCATGAAGGTAAGAAGAACTCTCAAAGGTAGTTTAGCCTTGTATGACTTATGGGCCCATAATCTATGAGCACCCCCAGTTATGCCGATTGCTCCTAGCGTGTGATACATCATCGCTGCAACAAAGTAATAATTATTCTTAGCCAATTGTGAAACATTTGATGATAATTCTACTCAGACTTGGAGTTGGACTATAACTTACTCCATATCATTGTTTTCCAATGGATTTGTCCGCTTAATAAGAAGTATAGGCCTACGGCAGCCGCTGCATGGAGATAAATAAACAAAAAAACATTCCTCCACACGATTTCCAACGGTGGGAAGTAATCGCTGTGAATGTCCATAAGTCTGGGGTCAATCTGTTTGCTTATAGGATCATTATTTTCTGATTTCGTATTTCCATCTGCAGCGATGATCGTTCCATTGGCGTTTTTGCCTATTTTTGCTTCGCTTGGGATTGATGGTTGAGAAATGGGAGATCCTTTAGAGATTCCCACGGGGCTTGTTGGATTTGTTCCATCTGGAGGCATCTTGGCTATTAGTAGGTTGAAGGTCCTTTGAAGTTTAAATCTGGGGATAAAAATAAGTTACAATTATTAACGAACCCTATATTTAGATTTTAGTTATTGACATGTTTTGGATAGGTGGTCATTAACATGGTAATAAATGACCGTTAAGATTAAGAGGCATGAAATGTACGCTATGTTTTTTAGGGGAATCACTAAAAGGCTAAACTTACTAACGCTGAGTTAGGTAGGATCCTATTTTTAAGATCATATGAAGGTGTCCGATGACAAACAGAAAGATAGAGATTATGATGATACAATTGTGAACAAAGTATATGGAATACCCAAGACGAGAGATGATTCTATTCTTTTTATATCTTTTAAGTTTTTTATGATCAGTAGTTCTATGCAGTTTCTGGAAGCCCAGCTTTTATGAAACTTAAGTTGAATGAAACTCCATTGCTAAAACTGGTACTTCTGTTGTTTCTATCAACGTCTGGTATTTCCATGAATATATGCATTTTGTCGTGTACTTTATGCTACAATTAATCCAGTACTACTCTTGCTAAACTGATCCAGTACGAACCAAATTGCTTTTGCACAAGGGACAAAGCTTCTACAATGTTACTCAATAAAATATAAATTCTTACAATATTTAAGTGTATAACTAGCCATTAGGCGTGTGATGGAAATAGTTGTGGGAAACCCTGATTGACCCTAGTTCCAAATATCCTTATGCATACTAGCATACTGCATGATAATAAAATACTCATATTTAAAGCCAAGTACTATGCCATTTTTAAAACAAATCTGTGCTTTTACCCATAGCCAATTTATATTCTGAAGTTATGAAAACATCTATTTGTCTGATTACAAGCTAAATCTAACTAACTACCGAATCAGCATCGTGCGTAAACTGTGATCCTGCTATGATTAAAAAAATAAATTAAATCAAATTATGGGAGTTGAGTGTGAACTATGTGCACTATTAAAAGTCTCGCTGATTAGCACTGCGTCATCCAGTCATAATTCCAGTAATCAACTTTCACACGCAAACATAATGTGCTGCTAATTTTATGAAACGTATCCTAAAGAAATCTTATCCAAGTCATCGCAAAGAGTTTCATATCATATGCATCATTTGTCTCCAGTTAGTTGAAATAAATCATAAGATCAAGGGCAATCTTCCAGTATTACACTGTAATGCATACACGTTAAACACATAAGAATATTTAAAAGTAGTTTCGAATTTTTAAAATGAACTTCCCTTATCCAAAAGTTAGTTCAGAAGGAAAAAACCCACAGAATAATACATTTTAAAGCAAATTGTTGGAAAATGTGTGAGTAATTTCTCTTGGGAAATATTTTCCAGACGATGAAGAGCTATGAATAGATTAAACAAATAGAATGTTAAGAGATTTTAATGACGAATAATAGTACTCTTCATCCAAAATGTACTCTCTCAGTTACTAAATACTGTAATTATTATTTTTAAATGTAATGCAGTAGTATTGAAATGACAAAAAGTTTCGTTATCAAAAAGAGGCATAATATTAAATTAAAATCCTGAAACATAGTTCTCTCTGTGAAATGTCAATTTAACTTGATTACAAGGGAGACCTGTCAATTAAAAGAGCAGGTGAAGGTTCTGTATCCTAACAATGTAGATAGTTAAAAAAAACCTAAATTAGTAAAAGGATCGGACCATTATTCCTTAACTCTAAGCTGGAATAACACACTCGATAACTGCAACCCAAGTGGATAATATCGTACGAGAAAAAAGGACTGATAGGATTGGGCCAAGTAAGTGGGCTCTCGAAAACATACCATCATCTCCAACGAAATGCTATAATACCTCAAATATAACTGGAGTATGGATGGTACGATGCAAATCCAAATGCAAATACATTTTATACATAAAGTGGTCACACGTTCAGTGAATGATTGCAAGTTTTTTTTACTCATTATCAGCATTTTACTCACTAGAATACTGCTGCTAAAAGTAAGCTCTACTTTTTTTTACAAACGCAACCAATGCAATGCAGAAGTATACTTTTGCAACAGCTCAGTTAAGCAGACGCAACTGAACTAGGTTTAGGTACATCAATGGTATGGCTAAATTCGCAGTGCACATCAACTCCTGTCATTTGAGTAGCTCTTGCCTTACTCAACATTAAGACATGGTTTAGTTTGAGGGATTCACCAAAATACTATGCTTACTCATATTTGGATTATGATTATGTACTAAATCCTATTTACTTATGCAATATAAAAATTGCTAAAGACATTGAGCGAAAAAATATTCGATCATACTGTAAACCGACTGAGGGAAATATGTAAATTAACTTGCAATTCAGAAATAATTGTGTCACTCAATCCAACACAGATACATCAATCTCATTTTTTCTGCTAAGTCAAATCATGATTCATGATACAAAATGTAAGGCATGGATTCGCTACCTATAACTCGGAACTCGGATGATCTTTCTTAATCTCGATCAGAGTATTAAAAGATTGATGACTGCAACATGCAACCAGTAAATAGAACGTTTGACGTGTGACTTACAACAGCAATATGCAATTTTTACGAGTGGATGTGGTTGCAGCTGCATGAGATGATGCGTTCAACACTTAACCTTATCTCCTCTAAATATCCTTATCCAGGGCTGCTATTTAATTATGATGTTTTTAGAGTCAACTAGCTATCTCATTAACCTATTTCCTTTAAAAAAAAGTATAACAAGCTTATTTAATATTTTTATGGCAGTCTAAATATGATATTTGCACGAGGTAAATTGATAACCGATGTAAGGAAAAAGCTCAACGTGTCTCAGATAGTCTATGAACATAATGAAACTTTCAAATCTTATGCATAAACTATGAATAATTCATTTAGAATTTTCAAAAATGAACTTTTACACTTCTTTAGTAAACTAAACAAGCCTAGCTTAACATATTATACGTCAACGAATTATAGCTGTAAAAGTATGTCTGTCCATTCCAAAAAGAAAAATACTTAAAATATGAACGATTATCGTACAAAACGGGTAAATAGCTTCCCCATGCAACCTTGACACCAGATGCGATACGATGCAACGAAACAGCATCCCTAAGGAATCCTCGACCTTGTGTAAAAATCAATATCTCCCAGATATGCATTCCCTTCACCAAGAAACTACCTAGTGACCTTCATAATATTTCCAAAAATACTATTTAAAAGTCTCCCTTCCCTTACCTTAAACCTTAGAACCGTCTCTAATTATCCAACAGGATAACCGTCAAACTGTCTTGTTTCCTAGGATAGATTTCAAAACTGTGGAACTGTCCTCTCCTCACTTTCCTTCCTTTCGGGAGGAAAGATCGTATTGAAGTTGCAAAACTCGGGTAGATAGGATCCGACTAAACTGGAACCGGGTAGCCTTAGCTGGAGCTAAAAGATATAAATCTCCAGAACGCTAAGCTAAACCTACGTTACTCTAGACTTTGCAGAGAGAAAGAGGCAGAGTGAGATCCAACTTGGTAGTTTTATATCCAACTCTCTTATCTTAACTTTAGAGCTATGGGAAAGCCCATAGTAAAGTAAGACCTATGCATGCATCTCTGCCTTCAATACACGTATTATTATCATCATTGAATCCCTACTATGCTGTATCCCACACTACCAGAAGGTTTTTCATGTTGGAGGCTAGATAGGAAATTGGTAGAAAGTAAGGTAAAGTAAGAATGGTGTGCATGTGCCCAGTGGTTGATCCAAGTGATATGACATGATATGTCGGCACTTGCAGCAATAAAATGACCATCGTACGTTTGCTTGCAATGAAAGCATTTAACTAAAACCTGATATTTGATAGGATAATACTTTCCTAACTTCAAGCTCAAGTTAATGAATAGAAGAGAGACGAAGAATGCTTTCACATCATGTCACCACTTGCTGCGAGAGATGTTATGATAGTTAAGTATAATATTAGGTTAAGATGGCTAAGGTTGGGCAGGCTGATGCAGATTATAAATTGACGTGTAGTTGACATCCAGTGGGGAGATGTTTTACTGATGCAGCAATAATGCAACGGTCCGTTGGCATTTCTCAGCCATTGCACTACGGTTGTTTAATGTGACATCGACATCTTGTCTGCTTATGGAGTCATCAAAATCATAAGTGGTGTGAACTAAACATACATTTTATGGTATGATTATCGTTCTATCGTAATGAGGAGATCAAGTTCAACTTTGGTTCAAATTAAAAGTCAAAATTTGCCCATTTGCAGCTACCAACCAAACCACAAAGCGTTTTATCAAAGCGATACCACCATGTAGCGAGCGATGTCAAGGCGAGAAGATATGATTTAAATGTAATTTTCCACAAGATATAAAAGTAAAAATAACATCCTATGTAAAATATAATTGCTAATCACGCACGTTGCAAGTGATAAAGTTGAGATACAGCAGATATTTTTCATGATATACATAGTTAGTAGAAGTTTAAGTAAGTTGAGCATGCTAAGAAACCAATTATTGAGGAAAAATTCATGGAATCACCCGGATCTAACATTAATACTACGTATGATTTTACAGTATGAGGTGATGATGGGATGTGAAAGGGCAGAACAATTCAAGATAGTGTGGGACTTTTGGGAAGAAGGTTCAATATGACTCACGCTATAATTCGTTAATTGAAATCATTTCATGCTATGAAAATTAGAGGGTAAGGAAAAACACTACACGAAAATATAGTTTTTCAACAACTAAGAATTCATTCAATTTAATAAAGGAATACATACACACGACTCTTATTTTGAGGATTCTACTAGATATGAAGAACCATTCTGGAATTTCCTACAACGATTTTCTGTACGTAATAGAAACATTTAATTGAAATGGGTGGAAATGGGTTGATTGCCTTCGCTCAGAATTTTTCTCTCGGCATCAGGAGAAAGTGAGGTGCCTTCATTATGAAATTTAGTGACTACACTGGATCCATCCTCGGTAGAAGGTGAGGTATTATTTGCAGGGACTGCGCTAGGTTCATCCTCGATACAAAGTGAGATGCCTCCATTATTATTTTCAGAGACTGAGCTAGGTTCCTCCTCGTTATAAAGTGAGGTGTTTCCATCATAAATTTCAGGGACTGCACTGGATCCATCCTCGATAGGAAGTGAGGCACCTTCATTACGAATTTCATGGACTGCACCAGATTCATACTCAGTAGAAAGTGAGGTGCCCTCATTTTGAATATCAGGGACTGCGCTAGATCCATCCACGGTAGCAATAGAGGGGCCTTCATTATGAATTTCAGTGACTGCACTGGGGCC
>JAQFZX010002898.1:0-15600 GCA_034682405.1 Hydroisotoma schaefferi | reverse complement strand
CCATGTTAAAAGTTTTTTCAATTTTTCCTTTGAAACAATAACTCCCCAGGGGAGTAATTTCCGGAAATACGGTACTTACGATCTTTCGTAAGGTCCTTGTTTTTCCGTACTGTACTTGCTTCTAATACTTAACAAATGTATTACTTGTATAATACTATATCCTACGAACCATCTGGATGCGGAATATGAAAGACAATGCAACATAAAACACTAAACTCACTTTGAGTAATCATGCTTATTATATAGTTATTATAATATACTACCAAAGCAAGCTAGTGTTGTATATTGAACTCATTCATTTTTAGAATGAACCTATAGATTGAATACCGTCCTGCATCTACTTCTATATAATACACGCAGTTGATCCATCAATCCGTATAGGTACATAGTTCTCTCTCACTAGCCCTTGTACTCCCTGGTTGCTCTTGTAGACTTATTTGATATCATTTCTCGTGATATTTGGTAATGGTAGTTACAAACAACTCACTATAAAATAATTATCATCCTCCAAGTCTCAGTCTGTTGAGCTGATCTTGCCTTCTTCTCTTTCGTTAATCATCATTGATGACCTGTGTGCTGATAGCCCATGCTAGGCTTAGTTTACCTTAACATCAGTCATTCATAATAAAGTTACAATCCCCGTGAACAAACCCGCTGACTTTATCTTATTTTGTGCTTACTTATTCACTCCATATAAATAATATACTAGGGACCGGTTCTATAAAATCTGCTACTATCTCACTTTCTCCACCTGCCTTTCTATTTCTTCCACACGAGATTCCATTTAGGCTGAAGGTTCATTTACTACAATTTGGAAATAATGAGTCCTATCGCCATTCCACGAAGTTCTCTCTCTCTCTCTCTCTCACTCTCTCTCTGAGAATCCTACTCCCAGTTAGGTAAATTAAGGAATTAACGTTCCGAATTCAAAACTCTATACAAGCTCGCATTTCCTTACAATTGTCAGGCAGAGATAACTGGTAACTGCCATATACATCTATGCATCTACATCTGTACTAAAAAACGGCGTAAAGATAAAATATAAACTAAAGACTTAGAGCAGCAGCAGTGAATATTTAGTGGGAATCAAGGGAGAGGAAAGCCATACAGAGAAACTGTTGGTTCTAAAAGGGGAAGGGGGAATACCAAAATACCACTTTTATACTTGGATATTTCCAGACTGCTGGAGTGTAAGCAGAAGTGGGACATAAGCCGCATAACCAATTAATGAGATAGTGTGAGGAGAACGGTAGTTAATTGCAATCATTTTTATGTGTCTGCCGAGAGTCGTTTGTTCCTACGAAGTTGCTTGATTCCTTCTTTTGGTTGCTAACTCTGAAAGAGCTGCTATTTCACACACCGTTGTTCTTCTCCTTTAAGTTTACTCCCTCATTCACTCATACTCAATCCTGAGCTATATACTGTCTTTGTTAATACACCCTTAACCTTCTTTCTGTATATTTATGCATCCCTACTTATCCTTATGTGCACAACTTACGTGGAAAAGTAAAAGCACACACAAGGAAAAATAGACAACTCCCTCTCCACCTCTTCATACTTGTACCACGAAGGCTCTCTTACAAACAATATGAAATTTGATCGTAAAATTTTATACACGAAAGGATGAGTGCCTTATTCACTCTCCGAGCTCTTTACTTTCTCTTTCTCTCTGAATGCTGTCAGTCTCCCTTTAAAATGCGACGCATGTAGTATAGTACTTTTATATGACTCTTTAAGTACATATATTTGTGGTATAAAGTTTTAAAAAGGAGTAAGGAAATCAACAGTACCATAGTACAGTACAGAACACCACAGCTACGGTAGCAACAGTGGGCTAAGGATGAAAAGATAAAGATACAAGACTTTTGTATTAGAGAGAGAGAAGAGATCTAGTATCTGATGTTAGCTTTTTGGAAAAAGAGGCTACCGTTGTTGTTGGCAAGCATTATATAAATGCATATACATAAACGTGCATCCATCCATCTAACTCTGTTTGAAAGATCATGCAACAATAAGAGATCCTGTACACCTAGAAGGGAACACACACTGAAGCATAGATGCCATGGCCAACTGGGCTAGACTAGGCTAGATGATATTAGTGGTGGCAGAAAAGCATGCTATGCTGTACGTAGTCTAAGTGTGTAAATATGTGAATTTTTTCGGAACAAAGGGCAGCACGAGTTAGTGAAGAGGAGAAAGTCTTACTAAACAGGTAGGTTGGTATGATATTGAGATGGAACGTTGATAAGGTTGATTTTGTTTTATTATTAGTGTTTAGTTGAAGTGGTAAAGAGAAAGTGATAGGAAAGGATAGAGTGAAACTGACAGAAAGCCCTGCACTTGCTCAACTTCAAGAGAAAGTAATATGCAGGGAAAATACTAGGCTAGGAGAGAGTGAATACAGTTTATCTTCTGTTAGGCTAGGAGGATGCAGAAAGAACATAATCTCCAGCAGGGTGGTACATATACATACGGACGTAGATATGGTAGTTGTTCACTCATGTCATCTAAACTACCTATCTAATTTGGCCCGTCACAGGACAAGGTAGTATATGTAATTTAGAGGTATTCATGTACGGCCTGTAGCACAGAAAAATAAAACTCTTGTGGAGCATCTCTTCTTGGAAGATGCGTAAAGGTAGACAGATGTAGTTGGGAGTCATCGAAGCTTAAAATCACGCTTTCTACTTCCTACCCTCTAAAATTCATTCATACATGGATGGAGTGCTCCTTTCTAAAAAGGGGCAATGTTGCTCATACTACTCGTCGCCATGTTTAACCTTGTTTAAGGGGCCAGTCTCTCCCTAGACAGTAGACTGTGTTAAATGTATTGACTTTAGTTCTGGCTGAATGCTCACTAATCCTTGGCCCACATGGATTGAAATTATTAAGTTAGATATTTTCATTTTGTAGACAACCAGAGAGGAAGAGGTAGTCATTGTAAGTAATACTGAATAAAAGAAACCATTTCAAAAGGACATACACAAGTATCGCTAAGTGGTTAATAGTTAAATATATTCGGCCTCCACCACACCCCCTACAACTCAGTGGGAGCGGTGTAGTTGTGGCCAATAACTTTATTACCCTTATGCCTGTAATTTTATACTACAGTCTCAATAGGCTCCAACATTTGACATCTGACCTTAAGGCAGGGCCCTGAAAGGTCAACCCAATATTCATCGTCCCTTGACTTGGCCTTTTTATTTTGGAAGCATGTCACTTCTAGAAGCAATAGCATGTGAATTTTAAAATCCCCCAACATTTAACATCTGAATTCAGTGTACCCCAAAAGTTAACATGTGACCTTGTAATGCGGTCAGGAAAGGGCGTGGAAGATAGTGCAGGCAGGTGTAACCCAAAGACCATATTGGCAAAAAGCCCTAACCTGAAATTCGAAAATTGATGTTTTACCTTGACCTCTGAGGTCACACACATCTACAAATGTAGTCTTGTGTTTGACCTCCGAAATCCTAAAACAGGTTTTATAAATGTTGACCCATTACAAAGTTACAGCCCGGACAGACGGACGAACGGACGAACGGACGGAGATAACATGTATGCACATAAAATATCTTAGCGATACTTAATTCAAAGGAACTTCGCAGTGCTACCTTGTTCGATTTTGGGAAGGGAGACTTCAAATATTGATATTCTGCAGACTGAAATAATTAAATCAGCATAAAAGCACATGTGGGACTGGAAATTTTTTAAAGACTGCACACACTTTCTTTATACATTTTTCCTCCTAATCACACCACTTTCTAATCTATTAAAGTTCAGAAAAAAGTAACGGGGTTTTTACTTACTTGAGCTGACTCATTTTGTTTAACGGGCTATTTGCTTAAGTTACCTACTCTCCCACCCATACTTTCTCCAGTACTTTAACGCACGAGATAAAATAGTTTTAATACAGCTACTATTCAGAGCTTGGTCTGCCCTTCTGTTAATTACATTCTTGGAGTGATCATGATCCTTTATGAAGTGCATTAGACTCGCTGTCTCATAGCTTTAGCAAGGAGGTGATAAGATGCAAAATCCTAAGTTCAAAGGATACATTTGGCTGTCTCAAGGGTATTTCTTTTTGTACTTAAATTTTCATTATTATATTTTTTCACCAGAGGCTGCACATATAAATACTAGTTAAGTAACGAGACTTTAGGCCCTGGATTTTCTTTAAATAAGGCTTTTCAGAAAGATGCCAAAAACTGAATAAAAATAAGAAAAGAAATAATATAGTTGCTACCGTTTTAAAGAACGTATAGGTGATTGTAGATGGGATGATAGTGAAGTGGGCAAATTCGATGGAAATACTAAACTAAAATTCAGAGTATCGCTATGAATACATTCAAGGGAAAAGTGTCTAACCGGATTGTAAGAGCTCTTGAAAAATTATTCCGCTTCGTTATAAATTTTACTCCTGTTGTGGTGGGGTTTCGCAACTAAAACGTTGGTGAATGCTACTAACAAGGTAATCCCATCAGTAAGTAGGGCTATGAACACGAATGAAACACTGACACGAAGGAATATGAGATAAAAACCCAAAAAAGGAAAGGTCGGTTTAACCTCTGGAGGATAAGCTGGCGTATCTCGAATTCCATCCTAGCAGTCTGTATATCCTACTTTCCCTGCTTTATTGTGAAATACATAAAAAGAGAAACCCAGTTTAAGGAGTAGTGAGGAACAGAATGTTAGAACGAACTCACTAAGAACTACTCATACACGGTGTCTGTCTGTCAGACTCCCATGTCTGTGACTACTGTATTTATATACTTTATTTATACATTGTGTGAAATGGGCCTAACATAACTTGTAACAAGTAAAAAGATCATAGTTTTGCCTTTGTGGTTGTTATTGTTCAGTGGGAAAACTTTTCTTCTCTTTTTTCATTCTTTTGGTATATTTAAGTTGCTGCGGAGCGAGAAGAAGTAGGGAGAAAAAACAAGTGACAAATAGGAAATAATTCTTCGGAATCGGTGAAAAATAAGCTCATTCAGAATAAAACGGGCAGTAAAACGACACTGGGTATTACTCAATGCAGTATCTTAACAAGGGCGATGGGCGATGCTATTATTTAACTGGGAATTGCAACATTCATCACCCCACACCTCTAACACTACCCCTTTATGTATACCACCAACCTCACCTTTTTGCTCTCTATTTCTTTATTGTTAGTCATTAAAAGCGATCTTTATCCACGGTGTGGAATTGAACTGCCTGTTTAATATTCAAGCCAGCCCTTCCGCTTCCATTAATTCCTTTTAAAATACAGTCTTTAATAGTTAATTGTATGCTAAAGAGGTTGGCCAAAGTGGAACATTAGAGGCCGAGGACGCTAGGCAAGGTTCTTACTCTAGTCTGTAGTATTAAGATTCCTCATTTCATTACTAGAAGAGTGAGAAAATTTTGTATATTGCTAAGTGAAAGGATAAAGAACTGCTTCCCTTAATATCAAAGTGTTCCAGAGAGTGTACTAATGTTAGAAAAAGTACAAGTACTGTAAGTCCTTTTCTTACCGATCCGAGCTTCGGAAGCGTGCCATATCATCATGATCGGAAAAATCAATAGAAAAATCCTTCTCTGTTGTTTCATCTTGGAGTTGTTCTGAAATAAAAATAGAATACATATCAAAGTACAGAAAAAGCAAAAAGACATTGTTACCATCCTTTGCTATATGCTAAGACGACATTACTAGGTACTTGTTTATGCTGTGCTGTACAATCCTGACGTGACAAGCTCATCGCTTTTCTAGCACCGCCGCTTTGTAAGTTTTGTGTAAGAAGATACTAGAACGATCCTTGTATCTCATAAAAGAAATTAATTGAGTTGATTGAGCAGCTCGTTTTTGCAGTTGGTTAAAGTCAAACTGAATGATTGCCTTTGGAAGGGATGAAGTTGCTACGGATAGAAGAAGTAGCGAGTAGGATCAAGTCAAGTGAGACGGGTTTCGAATCCTTAATTCAGCAAAGGTACACATAAATCCTTGCTCCGCTTACGGTACTACGATGAGAGTTTCTGTAAGCAAGATCTAGCAACCTCGCTCAATTTATTCCAAATCTTCTATAGTAGAAGGAGTCAAATTACAAAGAAAGGTTGTGAAACCCTTGAGGTTTCTGAAAATTAGCAACAATGTGGCTGATGTATTCTATTCTAGAGCAACGGAGACTTGTTTTGATGAAAATTAATGCTGGTTGAAGTTAGTATTCGAACTCGAAGCGTTTCCAAGTATCGGCATAAACGTTTAGCATCAGTAATGCCGCCACCAATTTCCCAGCTATATAAAGAACATATATTCTAACGCCTAACTTTAGAGTTGCTACTGCTGTAAAAGCCACACCCAAGAACCAACTTCTATCACTTAAGAAGGGTCTCATTAGTATGCCAGTCTTGGGACGGGTAAAATGACTTCCAACATATTTCCTCATTCACCAGATCAATCTCAATAAAATTTGCTCAACAATCATGAGTCTACATCTGCCCGAACTACTTTTGAATGCGGTCCAAAATGTGACCCTTGATTCTTTCATAACTACTACACTACTACTGCAAACTTATCTAAAGCCATTTCCTTGTCCCTCCCTCTCTATCCTGGCATTGTTCTTCATCTCTCTCTCTCTCTCTCTCTCTAGCTTTCGAGTAACTTTTAAAATTCCAATTTTTATCCATTTACTTAACCTGCAACTGGATCATTTCGTCAAGTCATTTCTACAAGTCTTTGTACAAGTGTTGCTCTGTATAGTATTACTGTTATTATTATGGGGATTTATTACCCGTTATCGTTCTCTTTGATCTCCTTCCTTCATAAAAACCCACACCACCTCCAAACGTCAAGAACAGCAACGCATCCAGAACTTTGTAGTGTGTAGTAGTGAGTTGTGATGCGAAACTGCCTCCCATCCCATTCTCGTCGCCCTATCACTACTACTAATACTACGACACTAACTTTCTCGCTTTCTCCCGTTTAACTTATTATCTGTTAATTTAGCCAATCTGACTTTTGTCCGATGATTCTAACTTCTCACAAGGCAGTAAGTACGTGTAAATTCTACCAGGTCTTAAAGTGAAACTGCCATATACACATCCCTTGACACAAGCAGACAGTTTTAGACTCTTTACCACATCATATAATAGAGATAAAGAAATCCTCATAACTTCTACTTAATCCAGCAACACAGCTTGAAGAGATTTTTTATTTCCTCGTTCTCTTAATATTGGAATGCTTTCTCTTTCTCTTTCCCATTCTAACCTTTTACTTTCCGTCTCATTTTGAGCCTTTATTCTAACTTCTTCTCTATCTCTCTCTGTTGGCCTGTGTGTCTTATTGCATATAGCAAAGAAGACGGGGAATAATACACAGCAGAGACCCGTTTGGGAAGATAAAAAATATGAAGTAGTTTCATCTTAAATTTTTTATTCATCCCTACCCCACCTTTTTCATATTTCCCCTTAACTAGTTCCATCTCAGTTGGTTCTCATGCCTGTATTATTATGTATACATAATACACATGGCTCGTCTCTGTATTTCTACTGTTTTAAGAATAAGAGCGAGAGGTAAAAATTCAGTGGAAAAGCTTGCTTAACTTTCTCTGTATCATTATTCCTGGAAATAATTCCTGTGTGCATTCTATGGTTGTTGGACAAAAGTCTAACTAGTCTTTATAGTCTTTTACTATAATGTATTATAACCTAGTCAACTGAGAACACGGCAGGTAGAAGTCGAGTAAGGGATTCGTGAGTCGTTTGGTGCAGTCTGTCTCCCGTGTATTTTTTTAAGAGTGTCCAAAGGCAGTTGAAAACGTGTGTCGAGTATCAATACTGAATAAGGTTAGGCATTGAATTGAATCTATTATAAAGGCTGCATAATTAGGTGCGTGCATGAGGAGAGGAGTAGTTCAACCCGTGTAATAATGCTCGTTCGTTAGTAGGTCTCAAGAAAGTTGGCTTGTGTGTAGGATTGTAAAACGAAAAACCTATCGTAGAACACCTATCTATGGAGGCATTATTTAGTGGAAAAAGTACTGGAACTAGAATGTGCAGTTGACAGCGGTAGAAAGCACATCCGGGGATTTTTAAGGAAATAGCACCTGTGTTTTACGAGGGGCAATCCATTATGGACTTATTGAATGTGAAGAGGTTATTTCACTATATTTACAACATGTCGACCATCGAAGGTTGCCAAACTTTGGCGTTCTTAATATTGATTTTTACCTCAGATATAAGAAACGTGCATTAAGGGGAGAAATATGGGACAGAATCGATTTAGTCCGAAGCTAATCTTTCCTAGGTCCACTAGCTCCTCTTTTAGAACCTCTATTTTTAAGATTGGGAATCCATCCTGCCTGATTTGTCATCTTAGATGCGGATGGTGTCTGTGTGTGTAGTGAATGCGGTTGATAAGTAGGTGTAGTTCTTTTGGTCAGCCTCTCATCATTTTTTTTCCTTCTCAACTTCCATTCCAATCCTATTCTAGCTAAATATAGCTGCTTTATGCCTGGCGGATCACATTTTGAAGCAAGAGTGAGTGGCCCTTGCGTGCGTGTCTATTTACAAGTCTCCAGGCTGCTTCTAGGAAAACTAGCTTTAGCTGCTGTGGTAAAGCATGATACATAGGTTAGAAAGGTTAATCGGTTTTTGTTTTGTTGTATTACATTTTCTCAAGCGTTGGTCTAGATCACCGACGGACTCTTTAACTTTGTATCCACATATATGGTTTGGTGCAAAAAGGGGAGTTTTCATATTCTCATAGCTCCTTTGGTATTTAAATTATTTATTTTTCAAATCCGCACTTTAAGTCGTTACCTAACACAACTAGAACTGTTACCATTTAACTAAGGGCTAGGCCGAAAGTTAGAAGTTGTTGCCGATGAGAATGAGAGAGAGTGCTAAATGTTAAGTTTGAATCAAAGGTAACCAACTCATTTATTTAAATCAGAGGAAAAGTATTATTACCTTCAAAGGCAAGCACGTTGATGTAGATGTGCATTGCTGGTGTGAAATATTAATATCCTTGGAATAGGGAATCTTTGTACAGTAAGTATAATAAGTAGTAGTAAATACACCTGCCTGCAAGATATGGAATAATGGTATGTTTGGAGGGAAACAGACATGCAAGCATTTACGCATAATGTATAGCAAGCTTCCTCTGGAAAATACCTTACCAGCTATTCATTATTTCGTATGAAGAACTTAGGCTAAAAGTAAGGTTTCTTTTCAAACGGAAATTATTATGGAAATATTAACTTTTCTTAGTTTTCGGTTTTATTTTATTAATTATCAACGAGCATTTCCTTAACTGGTTATTATAGAAACCCATGCCGGCTACAAACGCTTAAATGACAACATTTCACGCAAACATTTATAAACATCTCTTGAACGCATTAGCCTCAAATACCAACCTCCTATTCACTTCTAATTCTAATACAGTATTTAAAGCACACCTTCATAAACTTGGGGGACAGAGTTGTATTGGTTTACCTTTCAAAACATAGTAGGTATTAATACATAAAACAGTTTCACTAAAAAAAACATCTCTATAGTATTTGTTGATAGCGTATATGTAAGTTACCTAGCAAGTTAAACTCCTCCAATTTCATGCATGGATTAAAAAAGTAGCTCAAAGGGTTCCAATGAATTGAGATTGTTTAAGCTGAGTTGAATTGTTGTAAGGTAATAAACTGACTAAATGTTGTTTTTGATAATTTGCCACTTTGCATTTTCATAAATTAATTTTTTTCCACTTTGCAAAAGACATTTAAATCGTTTGCCAATGTCAGGTTTCAGGTTTTGCCAAAAAAAGATTTGCCAAACTGAGGGTGAATGAGAGTGGTTAATATGACCATTTAATTGCCTAAAGTCTAGTTCTGATTTCGCGATTTTTTTTGTATGAAACGGGGAGAGGGGGGGGGGATTGATTGATTGACTTTTTTCTATTTGCCAATTTCACTAATGGATGAAAAGTAAGAAGAAGCTTTCACTAAAAGTCCAATTAACTGCTATGAAACTTGAAGAAGTTGGTGTTAGTTGTCAGAAATGGAGGAGGGTTCCTAGATAAAATTACTACTCCTTGGTTTCTTCCTTTTAATTAATGATGTGATTTGGCTGAATCGGTTTTCGCGAGATGAAGGAAATGATAGCTTTCGGTTCTTTATTTCTCTTTCGTCTCTCCATCCCATTCCCATCCCCTCTGGAGCCCTTTTCCCTCGAGTTAGTTAAACTCAAGTGATTCAGTGGATTGTACAGAGAGTCAATGTGAAGACTAGGTTAAAATGATAAGGTTTACAATATCACACTGACATCCCTGACTGACAAAGGAATACATTTTCAATAAGAATCTAAAACGAGAAGAAAGGATTCCCTGACCTCACAACCACGCAGAGCTGAACGAGTTAAATCTATCCATCTATCGACGTGTCCCCCTCATGTGCAAATTTCCAAATGCTTGAAAAGACAAGAAAAAACTCATCCCGCAATGCTTTTTTACACAAGTAAAATCTCATCTGTAAGGGAAATGCACTAGGGAAATCTTGTCCTGTAACTCCTCAATCGCCACTGACTAAGGCTTCCATCACAAAATCTCTCCGCATCGCGATGGAGCTTCCGAGTAGTGGGTGTTTGCAGCATGAGAAGCTTTTATCATGAATCACTTTTTCTCTATTCTTTGATCTCCTTAATACTCTAATCTTGGGTTCTTTTCATCTCTCCTTGAACAAAATACTGTCATGTCTTAAAGTCTAAAAAAATGCTTCTGACATTTGTCTTACCTACAATCCTTGTTTTCTATAGATCTTTTTCAAGCCCAGACAGAGGACATAAAAACCACACAAACATTATTGAAAGTTTTTCTATCCTGCAGCTAAAAATAAGCAGGAAATTAGCTACTATTTCTCTGTCCGCTATAACGTGACAGGCAGTAGTGGTGGAACAGAGATCAAGAGATAGATCGAGGTGATTACAATTCACCCACTACCGCAGCTCTTCATCTCTGCTGGTAAGGTTATTTTTACCTCGGACTAGAAGCAAAATCCAAAATGAAATGTGTCCATTATAAAATAAAGCACATCTTTGGATAGTAGTGAACATATGACAACGTAAGTATGTATACTTATCTCTTAACCACAAAGCCATACTAAGCTGAGCTTGAATTTCATACTAATTTAATCACGATTATTGACATGGTTGGAGAAACTTTTGGCCCATGTTTTTATCCAGCTTATTCCTGCTCACTTTCGATATTTTGAGTCGGCAACCTTTGAACGAAAAGGAAAGACGCTTCTCTAAAAACTCCATACTCGTGCGACTGGGCTGGGTTGGTTCTCCAACATTTTTTGCTCTACCTCACATAGACGGCTGGCTGGTTAAGGTTTTAAGTTGAAGGGCATTTTGGAATCAGAGACAGGACTCTTAAAGGGGATTAGACGGGGAGATGATTTAAGGGGAGTTGTAAAGCCTGAAGACTTGATGAAGGATCTATGCATTACACTTTCTTGAGCACTTTCTCCATTAGACGCAGAGGGTGAGAACGAGATGTTAAGTAGGTGATGGAAGCACGAGCTCATTCTTGGGGAACATGGAAAGAGGATTATGTAGCAGTAGTAGTGTATATGCTGCTCATTTCTGTATACTTTGGAAGCCTGTGATATATTCTCACTGCTTCTGGCTGGCCCAGATTGAATCAGTGCAAAGAGCCAGAGTGGTCGTTAAGGGAAAGTGTGTAGTTCATTTTAGCCAGATGACATAAGAAGGTGAAAGATGTATCAGTCGTTGAAAGTTGCATTTTGTCAGGGTAGCGTAAATTCTTTTCCAAATGAATATTTAAAAATACGACTATAGGAAGTACATACACAGTGCAATTGAGAAGGGCTGATGTTTAACTTTCTCGTTTAAGCTGTAGTATAAATACCCCGTAAATATCTATAGAAGAAGAGAGCATGAATGTAAAATGGTAGAGATAAAAGGGAGGAAGAAAGCAACAGCAGAGAAAGAGAAGGGAGAATTTATGATTCAATTTGCACATCGGAGTTTTTTTCATATATACGCTACTCTGTCTTCATCTGCATTGCAAATGCTTTTCTTTTGTCTCAAGGCAAAAGTGTCTCTGTGGATCTCCCAAGAATCCTTTTCTCACATCGTCTCATTATGAGCATCACCATTCATCACGCTACTTTTTGGAATTTCACATCCATAGCTCTCTTTTTGGCTCCCCTTCCTCGTTCACGACCACCATAACCACCACTACTGACACTACTATACACAACCGTAAGCGGCCAGCCAGTGCAGTAGTTACTTAGAAAGAACAGACTTGCCTCAGCTTCTTAAATAACTCCTTCAATGCTCTGATAGTCGTAGTTCTTCTGGTGAAAAACTCACCAGGAACTCTTTGCCAACCAGCCAGCCTCCCGTGTTTGCACTTATCTCCAGAACTTCAATATCTTACGAGGTTGGGGATCCCACATGAAAGTCTCTCTACCGCGTATGCATAAGGAGAATATACTGCTGCTGCTGGTGCTACAACTTGTACTACTGGTTCTGGCACTATTACTACTACCTTTTAGCTCGAGCAGGAGCCGCATCATCCTATTATCATAGTGAAAGCTTACAGGAGGAAATGGGAAAACAACAACCGGCATCCCTAGTTTCAACAACTCTATCTACATTCAATAATAACCATAATCTATTGAACACGGAGCCAAATACTCGCTCTCTCCAACTAGTCAGCTCCAAACAAACCACCATGAACCATCCTTTTCGACGTCCTCTCGTCGTTTCCTTTTTGATAATTTACTTCTTTGCCAACATCCACCAATCACTAGTAGTACTACTATGTAGTATCTGATCACAGACAGACGGACAGACGTTAAGAAATATGGACTATTTTCCAATTACTTTCCAATCCTTACCCCTTTTTCACATCAAGGAGGGTGCAAGTTTCTAAGTATGGAACGGCACAATAACAGATCTATAGATTTCGTGATAAAACCAAGCAAAAGTGTAATCAGGGCAAAATTTGTTTCCCCTCTAAAGTTAGCTCATCAAATGATTATTCCCCTTTGGCAGCTTTGGGTTTAGTTCCTTGAGTCCAAGAAACCTTAGATACATAGTTTCTAACTGTTAGTTGAGAGGAGTAGAAGGTGTGTTACAACAGGTGACAGGCCTTTTAGACATTTCTCAAGTTAAGCTCTTCAAACTAGCCTTCAGCCGTTTTTTGGACAGTTCTATACCCTTTTCAATTATCAAATACGTGGCCAATGTGCTAAGAAGATGAGTAACTTTTTTATTTCAACTCAGAGATCTGAAACAGACGAGCGAGGTAATGTAATTCACCTCAAGTATTTCTTTAGGCAGGCTCTTATATTTTTTTGCTCTGAGTAAACATACAAAGGATCCACCAAGCGCTGTAATGCTTTCTTCCTTTGCTTTCACTCTCATCATCCTGTCATACTTTTAAACTCACACAACTATTTCAATCCAAAAGGTAAAATGTAGGATGATAACTTTACACATTTTATGTTTAATGACAGCAAGGTAGTACTTTTGAGGAATAGGTGCTTACTTGCACAGCAGAATGGAAAGTAATATTTACTTACCCCTATAATATTTAACTGAGTTACCTTTTGCCATGCTTAGTTTGTATTGAAAGGTAGAGGAAAAAGCAGTCATGGCTATTGGCAATGCAAAACACGTTTTATTGATGATAAGAGCCTTTGTGCACTTTTCAGAAGGATAAAGCACACTATTTTTTATGAGTCTTGGATTGGTCTTGACAAGTAGTATACTTAATTAGAAATATTCGTTTGTTTTCATTCCATGTGAAATCGAGCTAAAACTGTTTACTGCCAAGGTTACCCTTTGAAGAAGAAAGCATATGCCGATACACCTTTAGCCAAGTCATTTAGAAAGGATCAACACTTTATGACTCATTTATCCCAAACCTAAAGAAACTCTAGCAGAAAAAAATAGGCTAATAGGGAGTTAATCGCCTTTTTCCTCATAACACCTCCTAAGTCTACTGGATTGTAACGACTTGATTTCAATCCAAAGGTGTTGTAACGAGTAATGAATAAATATCTCAGTCTGCGTCACTAATTTTTGTAACGATTCCTTTGCTTCCATTCTCTTTTAACTATTCGTGTTCAACAACTTCATACGAGCTTTAATTTAAAGAATATGAATCTGCTAATAGTTCCCGATAAATTACTGTTAAATCTATTTTCCATGTTTGTTAATATTAATATATGCATAATATTATTTCTTTCTGCCTGCTCCTTGTTTCCTATTTTCATGAAAGAAATACCGTATTTCCCGAATTAATCATCCCGTCCCCCTCCCGTGTAATCCCCCAGAGGGTTCGTGCCATTTGAAATAATAAAGCCTCCATCCCTCAAATTGAAGCGTTTATGGTAGGAGACATTAAAATTGAACTTTTTTAAAGGATTTTTAACCTTTTTAAATTATTTTTTCTGATTCTACATATTTTTCATAGCATTAAAATTATTTATACTTGAAATTGTAAACGTGTGTTTTTAATGCAGTGACAGTTTTCGTAGAGATTTTTGTACTACATACGAACAAACGAAAAAGATACTAATACTATTATATTTACTGAAAAAGATCATGCTGTTTGAGGACAGTTAAAAAAATGATCAACATTTTGAAGCAGTCTCGGACGAACTTCAGTTCTAAAATAATTTTTTATTACTGGGAATAGCCGGTTCATTTTTTAATGAAATAAAAGTTTATAATTTCTTTGAAATTAAAGTAAAATGTTTTTACGAAAGCGTAGAATTGCTCTCAAATTATAATTCAGTTCAGTTCAATGATTTATTGGAGTGACAATGATATATGTATAACATGTAATAGTCATATTGATCTCAATATCAATTAGTCACGTAAAATGTAATAAGTTGTTAATAATTACTTTGTTGTAAATACAAAGCTCTAATTGCGCTAAATTGATGACTGAAAATTATTTTAACAGTTTAATGAAGTTCAAGCCCGAAGCACAATGAAAAATTCAAAGCAAAGTAAGATTTTTAAATAATTCAGAGGTTTTTAAAGGACAATATTTTCACTTACCCAACTTTAGACCCAAAATTCAGCAAAAAAGTTTCAAAAAGTCTACTGAGTAGTGGAAATGTTCTTAAAAATTATTAGTAAAACTATGAAAAAGAAGGGTTCCAAAACCAAACATTCGATTGAAATAATAAAGCTCCCCCATTATAGTCCCCCACCCCGGTTTAATCCCCCACGGCAAATCGGAGTTTGAAAAATAAAGCTCCTGGGGAATTAATTCGGGAAATACGGTAGGGGAGTTATTTATAACATCAAGGATTGTATGGGGGTTGGCTCTTTATAGTGATTAATTTGTTTTATTTTTTTATTTTAAATTACAGCAGATAAGACGAGTCCATTGTTAGGCCTTCAAATACACTGATCTGTAAAAAGCACACTAATCTTACCCTTTTGCATCTAATGTCTTGCTAGGTATTGGTAAACTAGACAATTTGGCATACCAAAGGTTGAGTGTACAACAGAGCTGGGTGATTAACCGATTTTTTAACGGGATTAAGGATTACGGATTAGAAATTTCGAAAACATGGATTAGAT
>JAQFZX010002897.1:0-15605 GCA_034682405.1 Hydroisotoma schaefferi | reverse complement strand
GCTCTAATTGACGTTTGACCCTCTGTGGCATGGTCACGAAAGGTCATGTTGCGTTGCAAACATCTAAGATGGTCTAGGTGTAACCCATAGACCATAGAAGCAAAAAGTCCGAACCGAAATTGAAACATTGGCGTTTGGTCATCATAGCCTTTCGTTTGACCTCTGATACCGAAATCCAAAAACAGAATTAGAAAATGCTGACCCGTTCCAAAGTTACAGCCCGGACAGATGGACTGACAGCAGACCATTCATATACAGTTGACAGTATCTTAGCGATACACATAACCAGTAGAATTATTATACCATTACGTGCATACAAATTATGATACAATAATGTTTGGCTGGTCTACGTTTCATTTCATAAGATAAGAAGATTAATGCAGTCATAAATAACATAAATAAACTCTAATTAAAAGGAAACGTGTAGCTTTCTTTCTTATTCTTACTTGGTAAAAGTATTAATTCAAGTGGGTGCATTTATTTACTGCACAGCCAAGATACGAGGCGTGTACTTTTGCTTATTTGTTGTCTTGAAAATATATTATTATTATTACACTGTCACGGATGGGTTGCTATACTAAAAAGTAATGGTGTAAGGGGACAGGTGGTTACCAGGGGTCAATAATAAAGCACACATGTTCAGAAGGATTTTAAAGGATAGTGTCGGATATCAAAATCGATCCTTGGCTTAGCTACTGAGTATGAAAAACGTTCTTGGAAAGGTTATTTTTCTTTCACACTGCCTTTTCACACTTACGAATTATCAACTTTTAACCGTATTAAATTTTTCTCTCTGTGTATGGCAGTTGCGAGAAGTGTTTTTGGCTTTACGAGTGACGACCTTTACCCTCCTGCTGATCTGACATTTTATTAATTACCTCAAAACTCCTCTGAAATATGTTTTTATGATTGGTTTTTTTGGAACATGAGATGTTGTCAAGAGTGGGGGAAAGGAGTTTTAATTACTTTATAAACTAATTTCACAGGGAGTTGCGAAAAACAAGTCTAAATTTCAATTATCTTAAAAGGCTTCTGTTACCAAAGTCAGAGGTTCTGTGTAAATTGCAGAATAAGGATGATGATTTTGTACTTAGAAAAGGTTCAGTAAGCAACTGCAGACAATAATTACAGGGTTTATTTTAGCATTCAACCTCACCGTACCCTTAAGCTGCCTGTACCTCTCTCTTATATATATTTTAAAAGTAATATTAAAGAGAAAGTAAGTCCATCCACTCAAAATGTTTACCCTCTACTTTTCAATTACTAAAATGGGACAAGAGTATTGCAATTCCGCTTTAATTTCCCTGAGGGAGAGGGAATGTTGTTGAGAAGGAAAGATATATACAAAACGCTTAACTTATAATAGTGTAAAATAACAGAATAGAGAGATAGGGGGAATTTTTATTTAAAAATAAATTAAATGGTACATATGAATTAATTCTATGAATTAGTCTGTGAACTTTAACTTTTACAAAATTATAAGCCTGCCCTTTTAACTATTTTGGTTTTGATTATTAAGTTCGAAAACTTGCCACTTTGTAACTTGCCATTCTGACCCGGTATCAGATTAATACAGTATGTTTACGGTATATTACTACACCCACGGGAAACGGGTCAGTCACATTTGTGAATCTGCCCTGAGTATGGAAGGATTCTGGGTCTCAAATTGTATTTAGATATGCAATGATGAGACCGTATATCCTCGAATAGGGGCCCGGGCTGGGCTACAAATCCTTTTTTCAGTCAGTCAAGAGAGACCAGACCAGAGAATATCGGTTTCGTTGTTACAATCTTTGTTTTGTAAGCGAGTGTTTTGTTTTGTAGTGAGGATGCGAGCTAAAAACAAACCATGAACAATATTTTAGGTTCTTATTCGTCGAGAGAACCTAGTATGAGAAGGTCGTATTTATTCGTCGAGAGGTGGATAGGTCAAGGAATGTTTTATTAAATAAAATGCAAACAAACTGTTATCAATTGGTCGTTTCTTCCGTGAATTTAATCTAGTTATGTTTTATGTATTATTTATTATGCAGTACCTACTGCATAGAATATTTTCAGACTGTAGTTTATAAGGTCCAAATTTAGCGTGAGCTGTTGAGTAGTTTCTCATAAATATTTCATAACATAAACCTCTCTGTGCTGTATTGATAGTGTTCTGCTTACCTAGCTATGTCGACTTTTCCCTTTAAAAAATTTACTATGCTGTTAGAAACATCTCATTAAATTCCCTTTTTTCAAGTCAAAGAAGGTGTTTTACAGAGAGTAAAAGGAATCCCTAACAATTGAATAAAAACAGTGAATTTGAGACTTTTTGTTGAATATCATATTAGGAATGAAAATTGGTTTAGGGATACTTTTTCTCTGCAAATAGGTTTACAGTAATAGTGTGGTAGTAGTAGTAGTAGTAGTAGTAGTAGTAGTAGTAGTAGTAGCAGTAGTATAGAAGTAGTAGTAATAGTATAGTAGGAGTAGTATAGTAGGAGTAGTATAGTAGTAGTAGTAGTAGTAGTATAGAAGTAGTAGTAGTAGTAGTAATATAGAAGTAGTAGTAGTAGTATAGAAGTAGTAGTAGTAGTATAGTAGAAGTAGTAGTAGTAGTATAGTATATGAGTAGTATAGTAGTAGTAGTATAGAAGTAGTAGTAGTAGTATAGTAGGAGTAGTATAGTAGGAGTAGTATAGTAGTAGTAGTATAATAGTAGAAGTATTATAGCAAAGCTACTAGTACACAGAGTAGAGGGAAGCTTTACTCATTCATGGTCTCATAGGTACGCTGGCTTTTAATAAGTTTTAATACTGGATTACAGTTAAAGTTGAGCAGAGAATGACTGATAAAGAACTTGCTTATAATAATAATAGGGTTTAAAAACTCAGGTGAAAGTTGTGCCTTACCAAAGTTCAGCAATTCTTCTATAAATTTTTTTGACCTTTTTTAAAGATTTTAACCCACATCTGCACGCATTTCATTTTATCTCGACACCAGAGATTTGAAGGATTTTGCCGTAACGAAGTTCGTGTCTGAGTTTGCTCAAAATGAATTACTTTATAGGCATTCATTTGTGTTCCGCAGGGGTTTTTGGCAACAATTTGCACTACAGATTTCGCCAAGTTTGTTCAAGGTTACTTATGGACTTTAATGATAGGCTGAACTTTCACCGTCACTGCTTTTTTCAACCGGAAACTCCGTTTGTTTTTTATATGAGAAAATGTTGAAACGATGTCAGAGCAAAATGGAAAGAGTTTCATAGATTCTTCTGCTAAAGTTATAATTTCTGGATAGGATTTAGTGCATGTCTAAAAAAATAAATGCTATTGTAAGTAAGGAATGAGGAGTTTGCATGTATCAGATCAGAGTAAAAGGCCCGTGTTAATAATCGCCACTCTAGCCTTTGCGAGTGTGAGTGACCACTACTCAGCGAAAGTGTCGATTATTAATCCGAGCCTAAAGTCTATTCAAATTAAAGACTTATTTACTGCAATATTATACCTATTGTAGACATTGAAATATGTAAATCCAGGCGGTACATCACAAGTAAAGCTCATGACATAAAATTATACCCTGGAGTAGCTTCTTTTGTTTAATCTAAATACTCTGGTTATAACATCATGAACGAACGAGGGATTAGGATTAACGACTAGTTTATATGCAATCACATTATGATCGTCATTCTACTTTTCGAATATTGTGAAATGTTTTAGACCACACCCACGTAATCTCAACGACGTTCTAAATGCAAACTATTTTGCTAAGCGAGTCGAAGACTTTTGATAATTTATCCCGACATTCCCTACCCAAGGATTATATAATGCCAAGATCCTCCTTTCTCTTATTATTCAGTGAGAAAGTAGACACATAGAACTCAAGTAAAGCTATTAATGTGATTCCGAGAGAGATTTTGGCCACAGAACCAACTAGTAAGTTCAGTTGCTGCTAGATAACGGGATTACAAAAAAGGGTTTACTTATTACTCGGATGCCAAAAAGCAATCAGTCTCACAAATCCCTTTGTCTACTTAAAGAAATAGACCCAGCTACTACATAAACAATTTATAAAGCTTTGATATATTTCTTTTCATAGACAAACTGTGTTAATATTAGGGGGCCTATTAATTCGGGTAATGATCCAAAAATAATAAATCTAGCCCAACCATTTCTCATGTCAGCAAATACTAGATTCCTGTAACGAAGCCCTCACAGTATGTTTCAAATGTTCAACAATTTCACATGAAAGTTTCTACTTATTACCTTAAACGGTCGTGCACCTACTATAACTAATCTTGGGTATTGTACGCGAACTTTTAACGGCCTTCTAGTATCAATTTCTTCGTGTAAAAAATATCTATCATCTCCGCTATACAGTCCCCGTACTATTGCAGCCCCTATGAGTAGTGGCCCTTTGTCTATTAAATGGATCCTAAAATTCTTCAAAATATGGAATCGTATTTCGGGGAGAGTATAACTCGTTTGTCTTAGGACTAACACCCAATAATGTAGCCATGGAGATGGAGATATGAGAAGGACTGACTGTAGTGCTTTCACTATGAAATACTAAAAGGGGTCTGTGAGTTTGCGTTTAATAAATACTTCGTACACATGAATGTGACTGGGGTAGTCCGATTTGGAGCATATGGACTATGCACCACACAGAGACTGACCAAATTGTCCAAGTTTAATGGGATACATATGCCACCAAAGCAAAGGAGGCTAATACACAATAAAACTTATCGTCCTTATACCACTTAGGAACCTTAGGATTTGCGTCCTTTCTCTTGCTACAAACTATATAACACAATAGGAAGGCTGTCTCTGGTTGACATTGACACAAACTTTTGTAGAAATATTGTACGATCTCTAGCTAAGAATAGAGTCTTAGAATTTTACCACTTGTACAATAATGACGTGAAAAGTGACACATGAAACTCAATTTATCCACGGTTGACGGTTGACGGTATAAAGTATTGTAAAGGAAAATTTTTTCATTTTTCATAGGCACCTCAAGTGATTAGCAAACATTCAAATTCATTCAAGATACTCACTCGCTTTTACCTTTCTTTTATAGACGGGAAAAATACCAAAAACGGTTAGGATAAGACAAGTAGGCCGTTTTTTGTCTACATGAGTATGTCTCAGCTTAAGGAATGGGAATATCACAACAATGGTTCCACTAAGTGATGACTGATGATGTCTCAGTTGCTCCGATTCTCCCAGCTGCTTGCACAATGCAATTAAAAATATTTATCCTTGTACACTTCAGTTCCAATCAGTCAAACCACGTACTCCTTCAGATGCGGAAAATCCTAAAATGTGAACAGATAGATACCATAATTGAAAAGATTGAAGGCAGGGATGCTTACGCTTAGACACCGAATTTAGCACAGCGAGGGACTTTAAATGAAATTACGGTCAGGAAACAATTTTCACTGCAGCGTTCCCTTAAAACAATTAACGTATTTCCGGGTAGAATTCCCCTGGGGAGTTGTTTGTAACCGGGAATTACTTTCAACGATGAAGATAGAGGGGATTGCAATTTTTAACGCGGAAAGGTAAACCCGGTTAACGGTAAATTGGAAGCTTCAAGGTCTTTTAATAGGCTTTTCAGTGTTTTCTTTTTATATTTTATATGAAACTAGACATTTTTTATATGAAACTGTAATTCCCCTTAAAGTTTGTTTGAAATTTTAACAAAATTACAAAAGATGAATCGTGGGACGACTATTTTTTAAAGAGTAGAGAGACGAGTCTCGAGTTCTGAGGCATATTTATTGTGTTATAATCTGGCATCTTTGGGCAAAGAATAAGATCCTTCATAGAATGATCCGCTTAACAAAGGTCTAAATAAATAAGGGATTTACTCCAGACGAGTCTCCTAGTCCAGACCTATTGTTGTATTCTCGTATTTCAATGAATGAAGATGCTTGACAGCTTCTATTAACAATTGAGTATTAACTCTAATCTCGGTTACTCAGAAGGACAACACAGCCTTCCCTTTTATAAACCATCCTAAATAAGTTTCTGCAAGGATCAACTACCAAGGAAATTAATTACAGCTTAACATTTATTTTATTTGAGCAGTTTTGCCCGCAGAGAGTTGTTAAAGCTGTCATTGTCAAAAGGGTTTGAGTATAAGTAGAGTAAATAATAAGTAGTTTGTCTCTTTATTGTACTATTTGCCTGTAGAAATGCTAATAAATTGGATGAATTTTGTAGAACACTTCTCTGTGGCATCCAGCATGTATGGATCTCATCAGAGACGATATCTGAATTACTTAAATGACTGATAACGCAAACGAGTAGTCAGTACTCCATAGAATCATTATATTAACACGGGAATGTAGGTTACGACCGGCGCGGCGAGTTACCAAGTTTCATATGTTAATAACCGTTGTACACAGGCGTAACGAAGGCTTTCGTTTATTATTAATTTGTACGGGATTTGTTAACGTGTACCAGTTGTCACTAAAGTCATTTGGTGTTGGGGGCAAGTTGAGACATTTTGTGGTGTTGCGGGCATTGCGAGACATTCTGGGGTGTTAGGGTGTTGGGGGCAAGTTGAAACATTTTGTGGTGTTGGGGGCATTGCGAGACATTCTGAGGTGTTTGAGGCCCTGAAAAGTTTTTGAACATTTGGGGTGTTTGGGTAAAAAATGTGGGGTAACCTGAGACAAAAGTTTCAAAAAGAGGTTGCATGAAGTTTTCGAGGTTGTGGGTACCATTTGGTAGCAGACTCTCACAGTGCCCCATTTGACCTTCGCAAGGTCATAAGGTCATAACATTTGACCAAGGTCAGTGGGGGTGACAAAATAGGGTCCAATGAAGTTGTTGCAGTAGAGGGATTCTTTTGGTAGTAGAGTCACACTCTGTCCCATCATAACCTTGTTAAGGTCATAACTTTTGACCTGAGTGTCACAGAACAATTTTGATCATTGTTAATCTAATGCCCTAGTAAGTACCTTTCCAACGATACTGTAGTTGATGGGGGTTACTATTGACGTAATTGTGGCCTTTGATCCCACCCCCTAGTGGTGTGACGCACAAAGTCCATCTTCGAATTTAATCTTACTTGGAACCTTAGTGACAAAAATCCGAAAGCGAAACTCGAAAAAGTTTAACATTTCGAAAGTTATCGCTCGGACCGACGGACGAACAGGCGGACGGACGGATGGACGGAGTGACAGAGCATTCACATAACGGCTTTGCTACGCAAGCCTTAATAAAGATGTTTGCAGTAGTGTGTGTTTACATAAGCTAGCTAGATGAATTGGAGGACAAAAACTATGCAGGAAGTTACTGGGATAACCGAACCGGGTAGTAGAAAGTAGTACTGATAAGTGAGTAGTGTACTGTAGTACAGAAAAGGAAGGTGTTGGATTGGACTCAATTTAATTCTCAGCCTAATATTATAAAATACAAACATGAATTACGAATCACGTAATTGTTCGCTTTAGCTTATCCAGAGAGAGGATAGGTGCACCGTCTACAGGAGTCTTCAGAAAACCACATGTTTTTTTCTTACTGTATATAAATATAGCGAAGTAAGGTGTGGTTAGATGAGGTTTTTGTATTCCATCGACAGTACGCCGCGGATTATACTGCTGCCCGCGTTAATTAAGCCGCATGCTATCCTTTAAATTTTATTTAGGGCTATCCCTCCCATGTTAAATATGCTTCAAAACATATTTTCGATTACATACGCCGCGGCCTATTGTCGAGGTTTTAGGGACCCTTTTAAATGCCTAATTACCCATGTTGGCTTATGAATACATACTCGAACCCCAGGTCACACGGGGGAGTGGTTGGAAGGCTGATTAGGGGGTACCCTAAAAAAGTCTCGTTCATATCCCGTGAAATATCGATGAAACAGAGCGGAGTGGTGATTGAGAGGGACATGAAAGTGAGTCTACAAAAAATTTATTTCGGTCAAAGTACTGTACACATAAAAATAACTATTCCAAATCATCATTTAACAGCAAATCTCCATGTCCAAACGTATGTCATCCTCATCATCCGTTTCGATGAACTCAATACCCCCGTCTCCAGAGTCTATTATAGCCTCTCCAGGAAGAATAAATCATGTCCATCAATCCATTCATCCGTTTGGTAGTCAACTAATCCAGCTTTTCGGAATACATTCTTAATCATTTTCACATTCACCTTTCCCCATGCCTTTAAAACCAAAGTACACATCATGAAGTATGATCGTCTGTTACGGTGCCCTCCTTTTGCCAAGATCATATTAGCACTGTCCATCATCCATTCGTCCCAAAGTAGTCGAAAGTGATGTTTAAATGACTTATTGACAGTCAAATCCAGTGGTTGGATAAATTTTGTCAGTCAACCACAGATAACTCCCAACTGTGAAACTTTTTGAACACTTCTTTTAACCTCTTCAGGGAGGTACAGCAAACTTAAGTCGAAGGTATGGCCCGTACGGTATGTTGAATGTCCACTATCACCGTCATAATTTGCATTTAAATGCTGTCTGCTAGAAGCAAAGACATCCCGTTAAGCTTTCCACTACCATATGCAGAGAATTTAGCACTGCGGATAATAGGTGAGAGGAGGATATAAGTGAAACTTTTATTTTCAAAACCAAGGGGGGTGCGGGATATAGGTAGCTGCGGGATATGAACGAGACTTTAGGGTACCCCCCAGGTTTTTAAATAGAGCCAAAAGCAAAGAGTATATGGAAGCTATTTAATGGCTTGATGATGATGATGATGATTCTGGTGAATCAAAATATTAATTTTATAATATTATAAACAATGTTTTCCTTGGAACATGACTTCTGGAGTTAATGCACTCGTCTTCTAACATCGTCTATGTAAAAGTATTGCATAGTCCTCTCGCTCTAGAACTAGTAGAAAGAAAATATCTCTTGGGTGGAACTAGTCTGCGGCTGTTTATACCAGAAATCGGATAAATTCGCAGGTTTGCCCCTCTTTTAAGGTCTGCTGACCGTTTTTATATTATTTTTCCTCATAAAATTTCCCAGGGGATTGTATTTCTTTGTAAAAAATAACCAGTCCATTTGGACGTAATACATAAGCTTATTGTAAGTCTGGTCAAAGTAATCCGAACGGAAAGCCTGACTGACTTCCTTCACCAGACTTAAGCTGTTTAAGAGCAAGTTTATTATTTATAATATAATTCTGAGTTTCAAACGTCATATTTTAGTTAAAAGCACACCTCTTTTGTCTACGCTTCTAATTGTTCAAGTAGCATATGCTTTATTCTCATTATTTATTACTACCTCATTTTACTTAGACCCAGTTATCAATGAGCAAGATGCATTTTATGTATTTATAGCTGGTTCATAAAACGGAGGTTTTGTTTATATATTCCCTTTTTAAGTATTTCCACTCATGAGGCTTTACCTTGTACTACATTTGGTTTCAAAGGCCACTTATATGGGGGATATTCTCTACTGAATGGCAACACCTGTCAATTACAGCTCAATATTGGCACATCAAAGTAATCCTGGTTGCCATTAACAAAAAACTCTCAGAAAGATTAACGCCTATCCCCTTATGGTGCTCCACTATAGTTTGACCGAGGCCGATTGCTATTATCACTTTATAGTTACGTTTAGGTATTAACTGAAGAGGTTTTTGAGTAGCTTTGTATCTACAATCCGTTCAAAGAAACTGTTTAAAAACAGCCTATATTATGTATAAGGTTTAGTGTAAATAAAGACGCATTAGGTAAAGTGTACAAGGACGACTTGTGTTTGCCTTTCCTAATGAGTTTTACTTTCTTTGTGTTTATTCTATTCGGACCAACACAGAGCGAGTGTCGAGTGTAGATCCAGTATAACTTTTAGGGAAAGCCTCAGCTACCTCCTACGTTTTTCCAACTTACCCAATTCAACTTCCAAAAGTTTTTCCGTATGAAAGAAGTTTAGTACGTATAATTCTTATGATTTGACAACACATTCCTTTCTTAACTAAGGTCCCTCTACTTTACGCTATTTCTAGATTTCTAATCCACGAATACTACTTCTACTTCGTGACTGCAAAGTCAGAGTTTTGCCTTCTTTAGAAAGCTAATCGTGTAGCTTGTTGAAGAAGTATGAAAGGTTTTTAACACCTATTGCCAAAATAAACTCGGCTTTACACACATGTATACTGAATGGTGCAAATCTCTGTGTTGGGATTTTGTATTTAGAGTTATACTTTTGGATTTGCTGGTATAACGGAATTTTAAAATATTTCTGAAACCCTTAAAAAGGATTCCTAATAAACTCAATGAAATAAGGGGAAATACCCCGAAACCGATGGATGGTTATTTCCTTCCTGTTATTGGTGAAACCCTAACATTTCCCAGTAAAACCAACATGTCTCCAGAATTAGGACTCCGAAAGGCATTAAAGCTAACGGATTTTTCTGCAGAGTTAGTAACCCTATCAAAACTTGCTGTTGTTGTATGGATTGGTAATTTAAAATGACGAGGTCTCGTTGTCGTTGACAGGCGGTTATAGTAGTTAATATAATCGTTCGTGCTGACTTTTGTTTTATACCATATTCTTAAAATGTTTTTTATCCTTATTTGGCAAGCCACAAAATCCTTCCTTTCGCCGTTCCTCTTTGCAAAAAAGTAGGTAAAAGTAGGTGTAAGAAATGAATACATTCATTACATTTTAATAGAAACCTGTAGGTTACTTTAAATCCAGGCAGCATATGAGCATATGAATAAAAAATAACTAGGGGTTTAACCCGGAGGGTGGGAAGAACCGGATACCTCAAAAAGTCCTCCATCCCTAGTTTTAATCCGCCTTGTTTTTAATACGAAGCACTCTGGATTTTAGTTTTAGGAAATTAACCAAAGTTGTGTGTGATGACTGATGAGTAAGAAGATCTGGGCTAGGAATGTTGAATCTGCGAAACTAAAAGAGCAAGGGGATATTCGGTTGCAGAAAGTAATTAAAATTGCTTTCGGTTGATTTCACGTTGTAATTGCAAGTCCTCATCCCGTTATGTTAGAGATAGAGTTGTAAACTTATGTAATATCCGGAGTAGTCAGAATTCACTCGAGGATATCATCCCTCTGGTATTTAAATTAAAAGCCAATCTACAGAACTTTGCTGTATAAAGCTAACTATGATGATGATATTACACAGGCTTGTCCAAAAGGTTTATTCCCTCGTGGGAAGCCCCCATAGAAGCCATTAAACCGGTTTGTAGAAGCTAGGTGACAAATTTTAAAACCACTTTTGTAGTGGCGTTTGGATATTAACCTCATTATAATTTACACAGAAGGTTTACGTAATCGCTGTTTTATCAATTACTCGTTAATCTTCATTTGTAATACTTTATGCTATGCTTGTGACATCAAAGGTTCCCAATTTTTTTTAATTTTTTAACATTTCCAACCACACACACCCATGCACAGGTACATGTTCCTATGCTGAAAAAAGTGAGCCAGTTGCAAAAAAACATTGCAGAAAGTGGTATATTTTGTCACAGGTCTCATGGTGGGGGACTTTTTGTCATCTTCATGCAAATACCCGTGCTGCACCTTTTCTGGTTATATTTTACGTTAGTTTTACTGGCAATTTAAGATGTAAAAAAAAAAACTTTTTTGGTTATATCCTCTTTTATCTTGTAGACAGTAAAATGAGGCGTATAGGCATAACAAAAGTTGAAATCCTTAGCATAATTGGCAAACTATTTCGAGGTTTCTTTCTTTAACCCTTTTTATGAAAGTGGTTAGGAAGTTGGGACTTGTTAGCTTTTGAGGGGGATGAGAATAATGACGAGGATCGTCTCCAACTTTTCTTTCATGTCTGCAAATTATTTTCTCTCGTCTTAAAAATGTCTATTTTAACATCCTCCTTTCAAAAATATTGTTCGTTTTTATCCTTGGTACAAAGGGAAACCCCTTAATTTACCTCTATAAACAGTTCTGCTTGAAATAGAAGGACAGGGAGCATGAGAAAGTTTTACAAAGGAAACCTCTACAAATGCCCTGTTTGTATTGCATTTCAAAGAGAAACCAACTGCATAGGTCCATGAAGCGTGTTTAAGAAGGAACATTATGAAACGACCAACAAATGTATAACTTTAATTGGAGCAGTTTCTAAATTGAGTAATGTCAGACTTCTGCTTTCAAAATCTTGAATAATAACTGTTTGATTTACTGAATAATTTGGAAGGAAATACACCTAACTTCTGCTATCCCCCACTATTATCCGCAATTTCACAAAGAAATGCTATCCACGCTTCACGCGATATTTCGTATATTATAATATGTATGTAATCCATCGCTAGACCTACAACTTAGTAGTCCAACTTGTGGACCAGCCATGCATAACGCCAAACTAGAGCTCTGTCAACTCCAAGTTTGACTCAAGGAGCCACACCCACCGAAAAGTCCCAATAACTAGTCAGTTCTCAAAAAGCTTTCTCTATTCAAAAACTAGTAGTCATGGCAATTAAAATAAACTCCCTTGACTTTGATTCAATTCATTGAAACGATTATTGTGATGTTCTAGCAATTTTTTTCGAGAGATCGGAAGTACATCCCAGAATTTATTTCCTTTATTGCCTAAGTGGGAAACATCGTGTGAGTACAAATAGGCCGACTGACCTAAGCGACGTGAACCTTCGTTTTTAACTAATTCTTCTTTTTTTTATTGTTTTTCAGTTGCAGTTGAAGGGATGGTAAGCGGTGCGGACGAGGTGGATGAGCTTATTCTGAGGGGGAACCAGCTTCCTGGAAACAAGAGCCTATCTTCGATATCCATCCCCTCTGCTTATCAATACTACCACCAAGGAGGGAATGGTGACGATGTTCTTCTCCAAAGTAACACCTACTTACCCAGCAGTAGTACGTCATCCTCCAGGGGTCGACGGACAATAGGTCCAGGGTACTACCATCGGACCCTATCCTCCTCCTCGCTCCTCTCCAACAAGTCCTCCGTGGCTAAGAGTCGGTCCGATTATTGTACAGTGACCAAGGCCGGGCAGGGGGCCCCTTTGACAAAATTCTACGAGGAGTATGAAAGCGAACATCAAGGACAAGCGCAGCAGCAGGACCAACATGAGCGCCGGAGGCCTAACTACCAGGGCGGAAGTAGCAGTAATATTCAGTTTATCGACCGCTCCTTCGACCACCAACCTTTTGTCTACCAACAACAACGGACTAGGGAGCGCGAGCGGGACCGTTACTCCAATACAAGACTGACTAGGGACTCTTCCAAACCTATTATTGTACACGTTCCAATAACCGCACCCAAGGCTACTGCTACAACTATCTCCAGAGCCACGTCCCCACCCCCCTTCTCCATTCAACAACAGCAGTTAACTTGCAGCAGCGGAATAGATGGAGACCACGGGGAGAGAGAGGTCAGAGGGAAGCCTGGAAATCCCAATTGGACGGACGGAGCAGCAGCGTCCTCACAAAATCCTACATCCCATTCTACAAGCACCTCCTCTCAGACTGACTTAAGAGGCCAAATTAGGGTATCCAAAATAAACAAGGACCCATCCCCTTCTACAGGGCCTAATGACGATGTAAAAGAGGATGAAGAAATGAAATCGGAGGAGGTTAGGTCAAAGGTCAAGAGTCATATACAGATTCAAATAAACTTAGACGAGGAAATTCCGAAAGTAAAAGAGGAGAAGGGTCCGTTTGAGGCTCTTATAAAAGTCCAGAAGACTCCGGCAGCCCCACCTAAATTGGGAAAGTACTGTCGGAATGCCAAACTGAAAAAAGTACGCCACCCCCTTGAGGAGAATATTTTCGCAAGTCTGTTAATAACCCTGGTAGCAGTGGGTGTGGCTCTAGTTCTCGGCCTACCCGTGTTGATACTTACAGGAGGGCTGCTCCTCATAGCTGTCGTTGTTCGTTACTCGCTAGCCACATGCTACGGTTGTTGCCTCTACTTAAGATACATTTGCTCAAATCGCCAACGCTCTATGCGCTACTCAGCCGCACGGATCCTCCCACGGGAGAGACTCGCTCTGGGAAATGACACGAGGTGGCTAGGTCGCAAGGGCCCTCGGCAGTGTCAATCCATTCTCCATACAATACTTGTCTTCGAGGGCACCATGGACCTGGCTGGGTTAAGACATCTCGTTCAAAACCGGGTATTAAGACAAGAGACCCTGGATGGAGAGTTGGCTTATCCTAGGCTTATGCACAATCTCCTCCCCCTGCCGGGTGGGTGGAGGTGGGAACTAGACGTCACTTTTGATATCCAAAACCATATCTTTGCGGGACCGGGACAGATTCGGACTGAGAGTCAGATGCAGTCTTACATCGGGTCCTTGCTGACCGAGCGGTTGCCAATGGGAAAGCCCCTGTGGGAGATGAGGGTCTTGACCAACTACGGAGTACAAAGAGAAACCCTGGCCATTCTAAGGGTGCACCAGGCCCTCGCTGACGGAATGAGTTTAGTCCGCATCTTGAGTCACTCCCTGGCCGACCACGCCCAACTTCATATTCCTCAGAGGCCTCACTTTGCCGGAATGAGCTTTGGCTTTAATGTGATTCGATCCCTGATTGTAGGGCCGGTCACCCTCTTCATGTGGCTTTGCACTACCTTTAGAGACAAAAACCTGCTTTCCGTACCTCTGGATCGTCTTCTGAGAGAGAAGTCACTCAAGGAAAATAGTGAGAGTAGTGTCAACTGTGATAGAACTTGTCAGGCTAATAATAAAAGTGGGGCTGGTGACAATTCCGATAACCCGGATGATCCTTCTAGTGATATTGATGATAGTAGTCCCACCACCTTTAACGAGAGTGAAGAAGAGATCAGAGGGAGGAGTAGAAGGGGGTTTGGTGGCCAAGATGCCAATAAAAGAGATTCAGATTCCAATAAAACTACACTGAACGCCGGTGTTGGGGTAGTAGGCCGAACAATTTCCATAAAGAAGATCCGCTACAAGGTGACGGCCGCTTCCAAAATGACCGCATCCTCTACTAGAAGGGGGAGGAGGAAGAAAAAAAGGGGTGTGCCGGAAGGAAAAGTACCAACTTGGAATGTGGTCTGGGCCGCTCCCATTTCCGTACCTAAAGTTTCCCGAGTGAAGCAGATTATGAGGAGCTCACTTAATGATGTCCTTCTGTCGGCCGCTGCTGGAAGCGTCCGAATTTGTATGCAGCAGATGGGCATACCATTTCCCGACGATGTTAAGGTCGGTCTATATTTTAATAACCTCTGTAAAGTTGCATAACTGTTTAGTTAGTTACTTACCTCAATTTACGGCAACCAAGCGTCATGAAGTAGGATTTTGTGCGGAGGAATAGGAATTATTATGCATAGTTCTCCAAACCCCCCCTTCCCATTTTATATTATAATATCATCAACAGTTTTTCCTTTCATCTTTCAAGTGGAGTCAAAGGAAGTGGTTGGAATGAACTTTAATTACTTTTAATACTGCAAAAGAAGCCGAAGTTTACGTCAATAGAAGGCCTTCTGCTTTAGGGTAGGTAAAACAGGACTGAATTGGCTTTTATGCGTAAATGGAAGGAAAAACTGTATGCCATTATATGTCCGTTATGCGATAGCGATACATGTTCTACTGTTCACATTGGGGAAATGAAGCCTCAAAACGGACAAAAGTCCCTTTTTGACCTTATTTTTTGGGAATTTTTTAACTAGTG
>JAQFZX010002896.1:0-15605 GCA_034682405.1 Hydroisotoma schaefferi | reverse complement strand
TCATTGGTTTATATGCATATTGTAAAAAAAAGACGTGACGCATATTTCGAGATCTGTTTCTGGCCAAACTTGCACATAATGTTAACTAAGATTCCTCGTTGTCCATTTATTAAGCAGACTTATAACTACTTCCATTGTTATTGAATAAGGAATGAAACAAAATATTCTAGACATATAGCTATCCCTTAATTTTTTATTGGATATTCTTACATTCGTCTGAAAAAATTAGAAACTCAGATGTCAGTTTTCAGGATAGCATAGACTCCAGTCATAATTGTAATCAAAGTTAAGAAATCATCATATGATACTCGACGTCGACACGGTATGTAACTTTTTGTAAAAAAAATCCAGGCCATGAAAGCAAGCATCACATTCAAAACCCCCAAATCCGAACAATTGAACTAAGCAAACGGGCATCGTATAGTTAGAAAAAAGGTTATCTGGTGTGCTTTAACGCGTTTTTATTCCTTCCGGTTAAAATATAACAAGCTTTAACAACAACGTTCATGCACCGCACTAACAAATTTCAGCAACATATTTTCTGAAACTAATTAAATGCAGATTAGAAACAGAAACAGGGATTATTAAACACGTACGAATTTAAAGACTCCGTCTAGATTCTAAATTACTTTAAAAGTTTAATGAAAGTTATTTAATGCATGGTTATAAATTTTCATGAGCATTTTAAAGGTGGTAGAGCAAGGTGGAGTGAAAACGTTCGCTAAACTGATAATAACTAAGCGATTTTATAGGATTTAGGAGGAAGAATCCACTAAATAATTTTAAGCCACACACTAACCGTTAATTCTCCAAAGTTGGTTTTTGAAAAAACCCAGCCATCCATCGTCACATTTAAGATATGTTACTACTCAGTTATCCATCTTACATCTCAAAGGGATTTAAGCTACGGCAGCCACGCCACATTAAATTGCATTGCATCGAACAAGGAGGTCGGAGTTTTAAGATCCACTACACGTGTTTGGTATTTTCCCTTCCTTGTTATTAGTAAGGAAGCGCCCCTACAATTATCAACAATTCCTTCTTGGAAAATCAAACACTCCTGGCTTTTTCAAGCGTTCTTTAATAAAGCATAATTTCTTGCGATTCTTCAAGCTGATACTTTCATATTGGAGTCAGAATTAATGGATAATTTATGCATTTTTAATATAAAGGCTGATTGGGAGATTGGAACTCCCAGGCACACCTTTAACTTTACGCAGCAGCATGCTCAAAAGCAAAGAACAAATTCAATTTTTTTAAACTCAGTTGCCTGGTTTAGTTATCGTTTTTTTAAATGTTTTAAAACTTTGCTTCTGAACCAACTAACATATCCTTCTGTTGTTGCAAAAGCTTTGTTAGGTTTTTCTAGTATTAAAAAAATAGTTGAAGGCTTTATAAAATGATGTAACTGAATTCGAGCCATAAAATCTAAAGGTTCAACTGGTCAACGCTTTTTTACAGCTCTGCTTAGATATTGATATTGTAATTTTCCCATCAAAATCAGAAATTTTTTAGCATAAAAATTATCAGAGTTTTTTGATGTTACAGTATCGGTCAGTAGCAAATGCAACTCTCCTGCTTAGTTAATTGTATGATAGATTCATCACACATTGTCGAAAGATTGAATAAGTTAGTTATCCCATCCGTTCTTCACGAAGGTGGTCAATATTAATCACTCCATGTAACGATTCGTGGTAAAACATCTTGATGAATTCTACCCTTTCTAGTTTTCAGAATCTTACCTTGTTATCATCAATAAATCAGACTGAAATTAATAGACCCATAAATCAGTGATAACAAGGAAGAACTCGCAAACCGTAACAGCAACAAAAATTAAGGAAAAAAGATTGAGTCTTATTCCATATTGTAGGTAATGTTATTTACAAGTGCAGAGAAAAGCACACATTTAATTGCACATAACCAAAAACACAAGTGCTTGAGCTTGCTTAAAGTACTTGTTAGTGTGCAGCAGTGCGTATGCAAGTTACCTTTTGCAGAAATGGGATTTAGCGATCTTTTAAAAATAAAAATTACTGCATCATATCGTCCTCCTTTCTTATCATCTGAGATAATTTTTACTAATTAGGAGTTTATGTAAGAGTTGTAAATAATTTAACCCAGTTTTTAGTTGGCCAGTGCGTAAACAGTGCGTTTACTAGAGAAGATATGAAATAAAAACATCGTAGCTCCATTTAGGCTGGTCCTTATCTATTTTATTTTATTTTATATTTATTGCTTTATTTTTATTAATTCACTCAACTCAATTGTTTAATTGTTTCGTTATGACTTCAGTTAAATTAAAGCTTTAATTTGATTCCGTGTCTTATTCTTGCTTCTTACCTCTCTCAAAATTGAAATTTTACCATATTTGTACACTTTGGTCTAATGTTACCTAAGGTTTTCAAATATCAGCAGACATATTTTCATTAAATGAAACTGAATGAAGCTCGACAGACTCTGGTGACCAAAAAAGGTGTACAACGTACGAATAGTTACTTTTTAAATTATTTTGTCTCATAAGCTTGTTAAATAACAACCATTTGTACCGTAAAATAATTTACTATGCTAAAGTACCCTTTAGAGATTCGTTGTCTATGCACGTTTTCATTTGTTTTAGGGTTTTACACCGGCAAAAACCTATGGATGTGTTGGGAGTTTGGGAAGGATAACCAATGCCTTAATGCACAAATGAATTTGAGACGAGCTTTTCTTATATTCTAGTATCTTATGCTTCCCTAAAAAGGCGATTCTTTAAACGGTGGCTTAATGAGGGGCTTAATGAGCAAGAGAAAATTATACTTTATTTACCTGCAATCTATAGGGAATCTGTAGTTTACTTCTTTAGTTTTGATCAGTAATTGGTTTATTTGGTAGGGTGAATTAGCATCAGAGACAGCCCAGTAGTGCTACTGCATTATTAAAAACATGTGAATTGCATTGTGAACGGGAATTACATCTTGCCTATTATCCCAGCTAAACTTCCCAACTAAATTTTGCATTAACTTGTTTCCTTCGACTTCTTAGCCCTGAACTAACTTTCAACTTTCCATTAACTTGATAATTAATATTCGCCCATAGCCTCATGTTTATTTGTTCAATCAAAAATAAGATGGATGTTTGTTTTATTGCCTACCAGTACACTGTGTAAAATTGAATTAAAATTACTTTAAAACTTTTCAACATCTTATGTACTCGTTAAGGCTGTGTTAGCTTAGGCTGTGAAGCATTATTCTGTATTGTTTCAATCAGGAATCATCTATTTAGACGTGAACGGTATTAGTTTTTAATGAGTAATTTATGTGGATACTGAGGTTAAAGTTCAAACACGAGGTTTAAACTTGCCTTTGACATTATTGTCCTTTTGTTAGTTCCTGTCAGAAAATACATACTTCTCCTACTACAAGATACCGAGGAAGATTAGGATTTTAAAATGGAGTCCATGTCTTCATAACTTCCATACCCTACAGAACAGTAATTGTCAGTAAAATGAACCCTAAAACGTTGAAGGAAAAAGCCTTCCTAAATGATCAGTGTGTATTTTGAAGATAGTCCATATTGTTTACTTATTGGACCCAATAGGAGGCTAAGATATAATAACTGTCAATTCATTAGGCCACTATCTAATCAAGTCATAAGGTTTGTAGAGTATTTTTTACTCCCACGATTGATACTACCTACTGTCGGTATAGTGGATTATAATATCATAGTAATATTCTAACTTTTTCCACAAACCACACAGTAAAGACATTCGCTTCGTTTATAAGCAAATCCCGCTAGCTGCCCTATCTTGGAGTTAAAAAAACGAGATAATAGACTCGTAATGAACGATCTTGTAACGAAGTCAGACAACCGGTGCGGTATAATAGGGATCGATATGCTTTTCTTCGTTGAATACATTTAAATTCTAAAGCAAAGTTTACTCGATCTGATCTCAATTAAGGGATGTTTTCCCAAAGATAAGTCATTCCCACTGACAGAATCTTTTAATTACAGTCTGGCCTATCTAATAGTGGGGTAGTTAACGTTTAAATGGATAGTTTTTAACAAGACTCGTGATCTTGAACCGATTCAATCTCATTTTATGATGTACTGTGTAACTGTAACTTAACAATAAGTAGAAGGAATTGAATATTGGAATTGGAAACTGTAACCGCATTCAAAGGAGGATTTTCTGTCATCCTTAATTCTCAACGTTTTTAGAGAGTTAAAGCAGAAAATTCTGTTTTATGCTATACTGAAGTTACAAGGTACAGGAAAGGCTTAAAATAATATGTAGGCACACAGGTTTACTCTTCCCGTTAGTTATAAAAAGATGAAGAAGGGTGGATCTTTGCGACACCATGAAATTACGTGTTCTACTAGCAGCAAGAGCAAGGTGTAAGTAACAATAAGCATAAATGCGAAATTCGTTGTAAAAAAGGCTACTACCACCGAATGTATTCAATCTTTGTTAAGCTAATCAGACCCTGACTACATTTTCAGTCGATGGGGTTCAACTGTTGGTGAAGTAATTGTAAAATTAAGATGAAAAAATTAACAATTCAGTACAATTATATAATACAATCCTTCCTCGGCTTATAATGCTTCTCTGACTGGTATTATTGACCTTAATTTAGTTTTTTAATGATGTTATGCCCTTTCTGAAGTAAATTGAAGGCTTGCAAATTAAGATGTGGTTGGTATCGCTATCGTTAACGTTTAGTCCATAAATAAATAAGGAGACGAACTTATGAAGACTTAATTACAGAAAGCCAAACTGACCTAGAGAATTTTACAAGTCTATAATTTAAATCTATGTTTTTTCTTAATCAAGTTCAAGGAAAATGAGCTGTCTACTGAATTATACTTCTACGGTGTACTTTTATGGGTGGTCAATCTAATGCCACTGAATGTGGGCTTGTAGACAGACAGTTTTTTAAAATTTACTTATTTATTCGGTCGATAACCAGGACATGGATTCTATTAGACTACGTGTCTTGTTTCTTGAAGTTCAGTAGGGATCAAATTTCACGAATCCTGTTCTTCTGCAAACAAGGAACAATTAAGGATACAATTCAATGATTATGGGGTGTGGTCGATTGTGTGCTGTATGAATGAAAGATAAAAATGACGTCTGGCTGAGAAGGAGGATGGGCTTGTTGGTTTTTATTGGAATTTCGAGTTTATTTGGACAGTTAGGAATAACTTATTGTAAAATCAACCTTTGTTGGATTAGGATTCAGAGTTATCAAAATTCACATTTAAGCATACAATGGCATTTAAAAAGCCTTTAAAGCATCCCTTGATCAATGTAGAGAATTCAATACTGCTAGTGACTATTAATATTGTTGGCAACTGTAGCGAGGTTAGGTTAGTTTGGAAAAGTGACCGATTCTGTAGCTCACCAGTAGTAAATAGATAAATGGTTATAATATTCACCAACTCATCCAACAATAATAAAAACGTTCAAGGAAAACCAATCGGAGAGGTAAAATACTTTTTACAAAACTGCAAATTAATTCAATTTGAATATATTTTATTCAATATATTTTATTCGGCTATGCAATACTGTAGTCCGCATATATTTCTAATTCATTACAATTGACTTATTTAAAAAACGGGAGTTAAGGTTGCTTTTCAGTCAAAAAACGTAGGAAATGTTGTTTGACTTCCAGAATTGAAGCCTTTTAAAAAACGGCTCTGGAATAAGGGTGAACTCTTTATTCAAATGAAGTCTTGTCAAAGGTTGAGTACCATTAGAATTTGGTGTAACAGGAGTCCACCTGGGTCCATTTATTGCCAATGAATTTGGAAACCTAAAGCCATTCAATATGATTTTTTTTAGGTTTTGATAACATTTTAAATTAAAGTAATTTGGAGTGTATGACTCGTTTGAGTACCCATAAGTTGCAAAGGAAGTCCACAGCTTTACTAATTTTCTGGAAAAAGAATAGTCATCATCTAAAGGAAGAACTTCTCTGCGAATAAAGGGAACGTTGAAAAACAAAGGAATTTCATCGGAGTGAGCAATTCCTATAATGATAAACCACGTAATATGTTAGAAACTTGGGAAATTTCTAATACAACAAAGACAACTTAAAGGTTTCAATTCGACCAACCAAAATAATTCGGCTCCTTAATTCGCAAAATATACTCAGCAAACCAGCTTAAACCACCTCCAATTGCAAAGTCAAGTCTATCAGGTAGCTGAAAGGGGAAAGGGCTTTTGACGAAAAGTAATTTAGCGGATGCAAACTGTCCGCTATAGTTGTAAAAGTAGGAGTACATTGGAGCAACTTTTGAATGAAAAACGCCTGAATCATGACTATCAAGGAAGAAGGCTCTGTCTGACAGCATATTTGCAGCTTGTTTTAAAGTTGGGAGTCCGATATCAGAATTATTAAGGTAGTATTTTCTAGCCGCGTAGGCCACATAGGTTTTATTGGGAGTGGAGTCCGGTAGTTGGAGGAATCGCGGACCCCAAAAGTCCCATTTGGTGTTTATTAATTTGTTCAGCGTTGAATTCCTTATGATTGCTAATTTAAGTGAAGGAATGAGTTTTAAATGATTAATTCTAGTCTTACACAGATTAATATGAGCTATTCAGCAGCCTTACGAATCATGTACACCAGCCCTTCATCTGCGTTAACCCCGTTCATCCATGGTACAGGGGTGATGTTTCCAGTCTGCATTAGCTCTGTTGGCGTGGCTGACAAGAATGTGTTCTCGTTCAACAGTATTTCTACGGTTGGGCCAAAAATGGATTGCTTCTGGTCTGCCAAACCGTTCTAATAGAAAACAATTAAGTTAAACTAAAGCTCATTAATGTGGTTTCCAAATAGTTTCCAAAGCAAGTTCGAGTACTTACTATGTATCCAAAATGGTATCTCGCAATTGTATGAGAATCTATGCTCTTTAGACACCTGACCATGAATTCAGTCGGCTCTCGGGGACATCCTAAGTCCTCAGCGTATTCTTTAGCTTGAGCTTCAGGGTGTGTAATCAGGGCCCAGGGACTTAACGCTGTACCAGACATCGATATCACGCGATGGAATAGACCTAAAGGTCATTGTAAAATAACATTGTAAGCAACCGTGGTTTCATTCTACCTGATAATTTTTTCACGTCCGAAGAACTAAAATGTCAACCTTTTGAAAGAGGTGAAAGGGTGTGATAATGGACTGAAGCAGCGCCAGCAGATTCACCCTAAGAAAGTTATTGCAATAAAAACCGAGTTGTTTATGGATTGATATTTAAAGTTTTATTTTTAAAGGTACTTTTAAGCATTCAGTACCTCTAAAACAAAGGCTAATGAAAATAATAACTCATACCATCAGAGTTACTCTAGTAGAGTCTCCACCGAAGTACTTGATGTTTTCCTTTATCCATCTTAATGCCATTGTCTGATCCTTCAAACCCATATTACCCAAGGGCCCTTTTCCATCCCCAGTATTTAGAAATCCTAGAATAAATCAATTCAATTGTTGGTCATTTTTCAAAGCTACTGCATGGAATGATATTATCATTTTCTTTGATTCTTTCATATGTTCAAACAATTCATTTCCATCCAGACTGATAGTTTTTTTTATTTACCGAATGATGCAAGTCTATGGAAGAGAAATAAATTCAAGGTAAATCAACAGACACTAATTCATTAATTATTTCCAATCATTTCGATAATTTAGGCAGAGGGTGTGTTACCGTACCTGTAATTAATGGTAACTAATACGACGTCTTCATCCTAAAACAAATCAATTAAAACTCTCTTTCAAATTCTTTAAATTCATTCTCTCTCAAAGCATTATATTTTCTAATCGTAGCAGATATAAGATATTTCTTGCCATAAAATACTTCTCTCTGTACATGTTTGATCCCCCGTTCATAAATAATCCTGCAATCAATAATGTTATGAAAATCTAATTCACCCTATTAATTACCTCATGAATATATTTTAGAGCGGAAGGTTTATGGAAATGTTAAGGTAAAGCTTTCAATACCAAACCGTTATTTGAGACTCAGATAATATTTTATTTACCTCCATGAACATATACCATAACTGGAGATAAGTTATCGGCAGATGCTTCGTCAGCGTTTGTTCTATTTTTAAAAACCTTAAACCGAAGTAGAAGATTGGTTTTAAATAAGTTTATTTAGTTGACATTACAAATTTTGTATCAAATTTTGATTAACCTTGTGGCTAAACACATTAAGAAATAGACAATCTTCACTGCCTACAACGTTTCTTCTAGTTATAATATTCATTTGCAGGCATTGCGAACCATATCGTGTGGCGTCTCTTATCCCGTCCCACTTTTCCGTAGGAATCGGAGGCTGTTAATTGAAAACGTGTATAGTTTTAGTAAATCATATTCTTGAAGCCACTGAATTCAAGCGTAATTAATCTACCTCGTAGCGAAGAGATCCAACCGGAGGGCTAGCGTATCTGTATGAAATGTTCATATAAATTAAAGGTGTTAAGTATTTCTTTCATTTTAAATAACTTTAGTCTACCTTATCCCTCTGAATACATAATAATTTCGGCCAATCCTAGATACATCTTGGTAACCCTTTAAAATTCCGTAATTAGTCTCAACAAATGTCTCATTATCGTTTGTTCTTCCTCTCAAGGGAACTACCACGTTGTTAACCGTATTGTAAAAGTAAGCTAGGGTGCTTAAAAATATTGCCACTGGCCTGGGTCGCACAGTAGGTTGCATTTTACATTCAACTCCAAACAACTGCTTAAGGAAGGTACCGCCTTGGTATGTAACGTTCACTTGTGCAGCATCTAACTAAACTGCATTTAAAATTACTTTCCAGAAATACATAGACATTTTGTATTTTTTAAAGTTGTAGGCTAGTATTACTACTTAACTTCATACTCAATGGAGATCTACTAAAACTGGTGTACGAACTTGAACACAATTCTAACGAAACTGACGAAGCAAAACTGAAGTGAAACAATACTGTGGGAAAATTTTACCCATGATTAACAACTTATATTATTTCTTGTTGCGAGAGGCCTTCCTTTTAAAGGATTACATGTCTTCGCTATGAATAAAAAAAGCATTATTAAGTCGCAGTATTGAATCCATCGAGACGATCAGCAATAAAATAAAGTAGCGTATAATATCAATTGCATACTAAGACTGATAATATAGTGCAAGGTATGCATGGGATGCGAAACTCAATTAGTCTGTTTCAAGGTAAAATATATAAAAAACTACAGCAAACTTGAAACTTTTGCTTCTGTTTATTCCATGTCTTAAGTAGGATGAGAAACAGATGTAAAGCATTCATATTTTTGTAGTTTTACTACTACTGTTATGGAATTAAATTGAATCAATTAATTGTATCAATATTGCAAGGATATACTGTCAACTGTTGGGTGCTGCAGGCACAGGTTGATCATAATTAGTATAAATCCAGTAACAGTACAGTGACATTTTATGCTGCTTGCATAAATGGTTTTATGCATCCAATTTAGGAAGCAGATCAAGATCAAATCAAATGATAGGTTCGGGATGTTGTATTTCATTAATATTTACTCTTGCATAATTTACTCCGTGGATCATTTATAGCCTAATAAATAATATACTCACAGACTGAACGGTTTAACCTCAAAAACCCATGAAAAATGTTGTGCATGGTTTTTCTAGCAGTCCTCATTAAAACTTACACTTACAATTAAGCAGAATAGTATTGAAAATTAACATTCTTCTGAAAATTAACTGAAAAGCTGTCTTTCCGATGATTCCATCATTGATGTTTCTTTTTCCTGGCAGCTTTAGTTTTAACTGTAGTACATTTCTGATTTCTAGTACACAATGCTCCAACAGATAATTTTACCAATTTTACTAGCACGAACATTAAAGAAGTTAAACAAAGTGCTACAAATGCTATGACGTCAACGGAGTGATACTGAAAGATATTCAGATCTCGGGCAGGAGAACGGAGATGGATTGCACCCTTATGTCGCATCACGTATTCAACCCAGTATAACGCAGTTTCCATCGGTTTTTGAGGTCTATCTTTAAATACTTTTGATAAGGCTTGGATCCTTTCCCGATACCTTTAAAGTAATATAAAATAGCCGGAGGTATAAAAAATAGTTTTTGCAAAGCTTGCAGCTTACATTATAAAATCAGCATAATGTATGAAACTTTACCTGTTGTCGTTGAGAATCGTGTTGATTTTTTCTAGGATGTTTTCTTCAGTAAGCTCGGTTAGTTCAAGTGTCAATGCAAACCCATTAGCTTCAGAGTTTTTCATGTTCCAATCTTGATCTAAGTTTTAAATGATATTTTGTTTTTAAAAAACTGGTTATGTCATTAAGCGTAGCGCAGAAGAACGTTCAAACAGTACCTGCAAATATCGGCATCCCAACTAGCGGTACTCCATGATAAACAGCTTCCTCAGTGCTAAGTAGACCTCCGTGAGTAAGAAATAGCTTAATCTTCGGATGCGCTAATATATCCTGCTGTGGCAGCCATTTCCTTAGCAGGACATTGTTGGGAAGGTTGTCCATTTTCTCATTTTCCCACTTCCAAATAACTCGCTGTTTTAGTTTTGAAAATGCATTTATAAACATTACACGATATTTTTCAGGCATAGTGTCTGCCTTCACTACGGATCCGAGACTGAAATATATGAAACCATCATTTCCAGATCCCATTAGAAAGTCGTCCAATTCCTTTTTGCATCAACGTTTAAAAGACATTTATTTATATTCATTTTTATTGAAAAGGTGGCTTAAGTAGAATATTTTCAATATACCTTTGGTAGAGGCTGACCTTCCCTACAGTGCATTCCTCCAACGTCGATCATATCTGGCATTAGAGGTCTAGGGTAGTTTAAAGTAAAATGACTGTTCATAAGTACAAGACTGGCGTTTTTTGCAACTTCTCCAATGGATGGAGTATCTACTCCCAAATAGTCCCTGTAAATTCCTTCCAATTTAGGTACATAAACCATTTCGTGAAGGGCCGTCAAAATCCAAACAACCACAGTGTTCTTCACCCTTTCGAAAAAATTCATCCGATCGGTGCTTACAAACATGGAAAGTGGTACGAAAGAGGGGGGCGATGGCGCTCCGGTGGATATCGATGTGAAAGAAGGAGGTGCATGAGGATGAATGAATATTGACGTAGTGTTAAAATGGGCAACGAGACCGTATGTACATTCATTCATAAAAGAACTGGCAATCACCAAGTCAAATTTTTCTCTGTCAACTAAATCCCTCACTCCAGGCAACTCATAGTAATGACGACAAAGCAATTCGAAAATGGGTATCATGAATACTGGGTGGACAAAATAACTTTGCTCCCGTAGTGTGAAGAAGTTTACGCTAAACTCGGCATTCCATTCTTCCATAGTTTTACCCGTTATTTCACGAATGTTTGGATGATTTTTGGAACCTTTTACTGGTGAGATGATTGTGATTTGGTGACCTTTATTAGCTAGCTCGTGGAGCAGCCCTTCATAAACATTTTTGTGGCTTTGGCTTGAGAAAAATGAGACGGAGAGTATACGTTCACCTTCCACCGGAGTACGATTTTTACACAAGATAATCAGGGATATGAAAGTCAGCACGGGTAGAGTCACCTTCATTTTGAAAGTTTAAAAATGATCTTGTAAAGAATAATACTATGATGACTCGGAGCAATTAAGTTCTGGTCAGCGTCCACGGCGTACAAAATCAGACATTCTATTGCAACACGACGACTTAATTTTCGGGTATGTATGGAAGTGTCTTGTTAGCACCGTTTAAGGTAGAAATGCTCATTTAAGCTCACATGAAATTTTTCAGTATCAGGCTCCTTCCCATTTTGGACAAATAAATCAACAGTCTTATCACATCACCATTTCTGCAAACACTATATTTACTCTCAGAATAAATAATTATTTACTAGATACTTGTAATCTTCCTGTGCTTCGTTCATCAATTACATGCGTTTACTATAAGTAGATTTTTTCTCGTTTGATCATACATAAAAGTGAACAATTTTATGCAGCTACTACTCCGAACGTTTATTCCTTGGTCGAAATGTCTTCATATCGTTTATCATGTAAAAATGCTAAGGTGTCACGCTACAGTCTTGTCATATCAAAGGTCTTCTTAGCTTTTGCGCTTTTACCTAAAAATAAAGAGTATTTTAAGTTTTTTGTGTACAAGTTAAAAAGTGACTGTTCCCGCAGCATAGGAGGTGGTTTGGAGCGTTAGGCGTACCTTTAATGTTTTCAACATTGCTACTAGTTCGTGGTAAAAAATGTGAACCTGAGTGTGCTAAAAAGAGCTTCTTTATAGATTTTTCCTGCATTTCCAAAAGAGTGACATCAAAATCTTGTTCTGGTAGAGGGTGGGACTCTGTATTAATTTATCATTATTCATATAAAGGTAATATGGCTATCATCAAATGACTTTTGAATAGAAAGCATTTAATTTATTAAGATTTAATACTAGGATTCTCGAATATTTACCTTTTCCACTCAATTCAATTGTTTTAAAGGCTTTTAATATGTTTTCCGTGTTGGTCCCTGCATCCGCCTGTTGAAGCATGTTCTCTAAGGCGAGATGCAGAATCTCGCGTACAATCTGTTCAGCAGTGATCTTCGCCAGTCTCAATTTCTCTTCCATTGCATCCACTGCATCGTCACCCAATTCATTTTCCGACTCCTCGACTATTTTGGTAAAGGATACGTATAGAAAGATGCTTTAAATGGAATTGGAGGACAAGAGATAGGGATATTTTTTATTGAAGGCTGTATAAAGATCTACAATATTTATGTAAAGATGTTTTACCTGAGAAATTGACTCTGCGTGACATGATTCTCTAGTAAATGATAAAATTGCTAAAGCTAATCAACTTTCTGTTGACTTTTTGAGTTAAATAATCAAAATGATACGCAGTAACAGTAAAGAGTGCAGACTGACACAAGTGAATAAGTCAGACATTTGCATTTGCATTAAAACATCCGTCGATACTCTCAATAATAATCCCGTTAGTTTTATCACCTTTGTTGGTTATTGACATAAAAATCAGTACACAAATTTATTGATAAGGCAATGACGTGAATTAATTTACATGCATGATTATTTTACCTGTAAAAAACCGAAATCACATGCAAAGTTTATTGTGCTTGTGCATAATGCATACCTGAGTTTTTTATTCTATCTCTGGTAGGACGAAAAGCAAATGTAAAGCAATTGTATGTATTATTGCATTTTTACTTGAATTGAATCTAGAGCACTTTTAATGGTAGTAAAAGGAGATGTATGTCAGATGAATCAGAATGAGTAAGATAGCATATTTTATGACTAGCAAGTTGCATTATATAGTTGTATCCATTTAATTAACAAAGATCCATGTTTTCGATATTGTATTTCATTAATATTTCTCCAGCATAATTTAGGAGCATTTATTGGCCGTCTACTAAAGCATATGACGAAATTTTAACATAGACTTAGACACAGACAGTACGTACAATTTTAACAATTATACAAAAGTTGTGCAAGGTAAGTATAGTAGTACTCATTAAAGCTACGTCCCCAACAACTCTAATAATCCGGAGTTACATTATATTATATTCTAGTCTAAAAGCTATCTAAAATGTAAAACAGTCTTAGCTTCAAGGAAAAATAGAGTTTGGCGAGCTTTACGATCCTCGTTATAAGATGGAGGATCAACATGAGGTTTTTATCAAAAGCAAATAGATGAAGAGTTTTTATGCCCGGATTCAAAGCATTGGAATCCAGGAAGAGAGTTGAGAAACTGAACACGTTCGGCCCATGGTGCGCTGACCATTCCAGGTGAATTGACGTTCTCTAACTGCATATATTTCAAAGGTTTATCAGACTCCACGGGGCTCCAGGAATGTCCATTGAACGGTAACGGCACTCTAAAGTTAGAAACACATGGCGTTAAAATTGTAACTTGTTAGTTAGCATGCCAAATATGGAAGTAACGTACCCAGTTCTAATAAAATGTGCCCAATTTTTCACCAGCGTTCTCGAAAATGAATACTCCTTATGACCAGGCTTAATATTACTGAGTAAGGGGTGCATCTTGAAAAACAAAGCCATCTCATCTGCATGACAAACCCCCCAATGTTTTTCTTCAATCCCGAAAACATATTTATTGAAAATTTGGGCTGCAGTAACGAAAAGACCATCCAAGAGAATTGGAAACTTAAGGGTGACCCTAAAATACGCTTGAGCAACGCCAAACTCCCCTTGCTGATTGTACAAGTACAAGTACAAAGGGGCGACTTTTGAAAATTGTATGGCAGTCTCTTCTAAAGGTTTGTTGAAACTTGTATCCGAAAACATGTCAACTATTTCATATAATGACTCCATTCCTACAGACTTATTTCCCAAGTAGTAGCTCCAGAGAATGGATGACACAGAATCACGCTGTTGAGTAGGCAAATCCTCATAGTCAACCAGAACTGGAGCGTGTTTACTCCACTGAGAATTTAGTTCTTCAGAGACGGTTGAATTACGGACAAAATCTATGAAAAATATTTTAACTCTGAACAGAACTTTTTCGATTATATTTCATTCCATGAATCCAATTTAACAAAATGGGGATTTACATCCAGCGTAGATGAGTCCTTCGTGAGCATTGACTCCGTTAATCATTGGCACTTTTGTGAGAATATCTCCTCGTCTGAGAATACTACGAGGATGGTCACTGAGAAATGTTTCTTCGTCATCCGGATCCCCACTTTCCACAGTGGGTGCAAATACGTCTAATCGTGGATGTAGGACGTCGTGATTGCCACGAAATATTTCTGCCATTCTTCGAGCATCTAAACTTCGTAAACATTTGACCATTTCTTGACTAGAATTCGTTGGACAGTCCAAAGTTTTGGCAAATATTATAGCTTGCTCGCGTGGTTTCCTTATGAAACTCCAGTGAGCTAGAGAAAATCCACTGTGGGATATGGCTCCATGAAACAGTCCTGTTAAATAAAAACTTTTTTGAAAATATACTGACTTTTCAGTTCAATTGGGCTTTATTCATTTGATAAGCTACCCTTGGACATTTTTGACATTGTATGCAATTGCGTAGAGGCTCCCCCGGCGGACTCGCCCTAGACAAACAAAAATGAATGGACCATTAAATACTTTAAATTGTTTATTAGATACTGTAATGACCATACTAAAGAGGACATACCCATATCGTGACCCTATTGGGATCACCCCCAAAATTTGCTATGTTTCGCTGAACCCATCGCATCGCCATAACTTGATCTTTCAAGCCCATGTTCCCTTCCACTACACCATCCCCAGTGTTTAAGAACCCTAAGTCATAAAATAAGTCATATGAAGTAAAGTAACTATCAATCCCAATCTTATAATTTAGTCCTTTTCACTTTAAAAAAACTTAATTTTTACCAAAGGCTTGCAGGCGATAATTTATAGTGACGACGACAATGTTTTCTGTCATGAAAAAATGTCCCCTGAAGTCCATCGCTCGCCCGAAGTGGTACATTCCTCCATGAATGAACAATACAACAGGTAAGGGTGTCCCATCGGAGATATTCAACTGTAAAAATAGTTTTTTTTATTATCATGAATATCGCGAATAGAAATAAGTAACTTCAAAAATGAACTAATGCAT
>JAQFZX010002895.1:0-15609 GCA_034682405.1 Hydroisotoma schaefferi | reverse complement strand
TCGATCGTTCGTTCGCGAACGATCGAATTTGCGTTCATTTTCCGTTCCCGTTCGCGAACGGGTTTCACCTCTGCTCTAGTCGCTCCCCAACCAGCCACCACCAAGTTCTCTTCTGGAGTGAAATCTGCTTCCGGTATTTCTGCTGCAGCCACGTATTGATCCAAGACTAAGGGACTGCTCAGTTTCATCACAGCCACATCGTTTTGCCGGCCATAACTGTAATTTATAAGATGGTTGAGTGAACAGGAACAGGAACACCTATCACTTGAGTTTCAGATGCCAAGTTCACAAGTTACGGTACTCACTTCCAGTTGGGATGAAAGATGAGTTCAGAAACGGATCGAACCTGTTCGCTTCCCTCGGTTAGGTATCTATTATGCTCTCCTGCCACAATTTTATATCGAGAGACCACGCCACCTGCACGTCCAGCACACCATGCCTGAAGAAATTCTTTTAAAACTTTAGGTTGTCTGTAAATCGTGGACGGATTGTTGTTTTTGGACTGGGATGCCCAGGGTGGAGTCTGCGTCACGGGATCCAGAGACACGGGATCCGGAGCGACAGGAGATCCAGCGACATGGGGTCTGGAGCGACAGGAGGTCTAGCGACAGGAGGTCCAATTGAATGAACTTGGAGAAAAGTGTACGATATTTGGAATGTGATGTAGCATTTTTCAATTCACTGCGGTAGTAGCCTATCTTAACAACAGAAGTATTTCCATTTAGGCAATCCTAATCTCTGGATTTTTTTACCTCAATGGCAAGTTCATGTTAAATAATTTATGACAATAAATAGAAAATATAACATCTTCAGCTCATTTGGGAGGTTGTCTGAGCCTATCAACCAGTGAAATTTTTAATTTGACCATACCGATGACATGACCTAGCACTATTTACCATTTTGAAGCCTGAATAGATTTTTTAAATAAAAGTAGAGTGATAGAATGAACTTAACTATGCTGACTTTATCATACTCCATTCCAATGCATTGGCATAAATTATGCATCAAGAACTTGCCACCGAGGCAAAAAATATTCTTGGACATACTTCTGTTTTTAAGGTAGGCTACCACCACCGCAGTTAATTAAAAACAGCATCCGCTCACTAAATGAAATATCATATTTGAAGTATATCGTATACTTTTCTCGAAGTTCATTTAATTGGACCTCCTGTCGCCCCGGACCCCATGTCGCTGGACACCGCGTCACTGGATCTCCTGTCGCTCCGGACCCCGTGTGGCCGAACCCCGTGTCGCTGGATCCCGTCCCGTGACGCGCTCTCTGCAGTGCGCAGTGTGATGGTTAGAGGGTTTTAAGTAGCCGTACGCTCGTAAGTATCCATTGAGAGTTGACGATTGAGCCAGCACAGTTAGGAATACTATCAAATTGTATTAAAACGATCCAAGGAAACTCTCCCCTGTCGGCCTCACTTCCTCCAATTATCCTTCCTTCTGTTAATTTAACCCAAAGATTAATATAGACTATTTTGAGCAATTAATTCATGTTTGACTACCGGAGGATTTGCTGTCCGTTTTAATTGGGTTCTGAATAATCCGTTGTGAATTTGACCTTCCGCTGCTTCCCCATACTTCAAGAAGAATTAGGGTCAATGCCAGCAGAACTCTTGTAATCCCTTCTATGGTAAATATTTAAAGACGTATTACTCAATAGCAAACAACTTCTAATTACTTTTCAAATGGATGTTTTGAAACATCAAATTCAGTTCTGTTTTCTCTTACGCATTTCAGAGTTCCTTTAGTTTCTTATGGAAAGGTTGGTTAGGTTTATGTTGATGGTCTGATGTGTTTCAAGGCGTCTCTCTAACTGATCGATGAACGATGACTTTGAGTGTTTCACAAGTAGTGAGATGCCAAGCGTTTAAATACAATAAAAATATATCTAATCATACAATATCCAATAACCCAATTATACATCAATTAATCTCCGGTAGTGGCCTCAGATTGTCCACAGTTTGTTCACTCCAAATCACAACTTGTCCATAATTATGTTAATGGAATGATAACTGTCTCCAGAACTGACCACTTTTATTCTTCTCATTAGAAAGATTATCAATTCTACACTATTTTCAATTTCATAAGCTCTGCATTTAAAAAGTTGTACCACACAATGTTTCTAAAGGCTCGTCAAGCTTCAAATAATAAGAACTCGATCATTCCACTCAAACTGTCATAAATCAATGAGTAAAAAAATTTCATTTGAATTCAGTAATATCATTCTCACTAACGTGTTTAATCTGCTTATCTCAACAGAGATTAATCAGTGGGGATTTTATTTACAGACAATGAAGAATCAGTATATTTCTATGCATGGCAGGGAGTAGTGATTATAAAGTAGATGGACCTTGGACGGACATCAGAATTTAATAAAAAGTAAAATGTGCTCATGTTTTAATTTGCTCTTCAGGCATCCTTTTACAGTCCTTTTATGCTACATTTCTACATGAAAAAGTATTCTAATAAGTAAGTAATTTCAGTGTTTCAATATTAAAGCTTATGCTTATTCTGTCCGTCAGTCAGTATGCTTCTTGTGACGTAATACCGAAGTAGATGTCAGTAATTTCATCAGTGATAGGAGATAGGACACCAGAATTATTTATTTTTCTGATCTTTAGGGAGAGTTAGAACAATGTGCCTATTAAATGCATTCTTTTTAACAGCAACCACCATATAACTGTATATTTGGAAGTAATTCACGGAATTTCCTTGAGAAGATCAGAACATTTGTAAGTACGTTCATCCTGTTTGGCTTGTCCAGTAATGATGTTACGCAAGAGGAGAGGGGGTGGGGGACCCAGGTCAGCGCGACAAAATGGCCGCTCTCATAAGATATAACAGAGATCGGCCATATTTTGCGTGACGAGGGGGACGGGGTCGAAAAATGCGGATTTTTTTGCGTGACATCATTAATGGACAGCACCTTTGCATGTAATTCTATATTTTAAAAGGGTGTTAGGCTTAAATAATCCGTAAAACCAAGAAGAACGGCTCATTAGTATGTATTTCCAATCATGTAAACTAAATGCAGTTTTAGTTCATAAATTTGCATTTATTTATGCCTCCAGTTTCTTAATTTTCAATACAAAACTGTAGCAGAAAGAAATGCATGTAGTGGAGCATGAAAAAGACAACTTGATTGGATTCCTAAAAATCCCACATAATCGAAGTTTTTGGAGAGCAAGAGAGCAAGACAGGAGGTCGCGCGACACTGCGGGTCTCGTGACATTAACTGGGATTCACTAAAAACTACTGATCATCATCTGTAAAGTTTCCTGCCGCGCTAATTCCAGGCTTTTTTAATTCGTAGGGATAAAAATGTATAGAGAAGAAAGCCCAAAATTATATTTAATGCTTCCTACGGCAATACGGCATTGATACAAAAGTAACAAAAATGGGTTGTCAATGCTGGTGGAATGCCGTTTTATATTATAATTGATGCTTAACAAAACAAGTAGCGGTAGGTCTAGTGTAGGATAGATGATTAGATTCTTGCCTTTAAGTTGACCCATTAATGCAGGATAAGGCCTTATCGGATTGCTACACTCATTTTTTACTTTAGTGCCTCGTCGTTTAGGCAATCAGAAAGTTCAATGCCCATTCTTTATCTTATCTAATGCAAAAATGGGAATTTTGATAACGAACTTTATTTCTAACTTTATGCAGAATATCCGTAAAACCTACAAACACTGCGTAGTTAATGACATGCCAGGGATTCAAGTCCTTTTTGCAATATACTTTATTTGGTTCGGAGTTTACACAATTTAAGCACAAATATTAGACTGACAAGGACAAGCGTCAAAATAGTCACATTCTTTTTGATTCCCACAAAATATAAGAGGAAATGGACATGTCCCAATTTCATCTCTACAATCTCCATCTTCCGAGCATTCACAGTTGTGGAAAAGTTGACAATCGCACGGATCAGCAAACACACCATCTTCTTCACAAACAAAACCACCTCTTACAGTTGTTGTGGGGGGAGTGGTTGAACTTGAAGTTGTGGTAGGAGTGGTCGTAGGAGTAGTTGTTGGAATAGTGGTGGGAGTGGATGTACTTGGAGTTGTTGGGGGAGCAGTGGGAGTGGTCGTATCTGTAATACTGCTAATCCAACTCAAGAAGTAAGGAACGTAAGTGTAAAGTCCAGGCATGGTTCCTGTTCCGCAGTCAGCTGTAAATAAACAATTGTATAGGTTAGCACCAATTAGCCAGCACCTCTCCAACAGTATGCTTCAGCCGTTCTTCAAACATTTAAAAGCAGATTTATCGTAGCAGAGTTCACCTACCGTTAATTGCAATTCCAACCAAACTCCTTCCAGAATGCAAGGGTCCACCCCAATCCCCAAAATTGAAGTCAAATCCATAACCTCCAGCACAAATATTTCCTTCAACTATTTGTGCACCCCATGCAGTCTTGCATGTAGATTGGGATGCTAAAGTAACGTTTACTTTACGAAGTGTCAATACAAAGTCAGCATTGCAGACTGTAGTCGATCCCCAACCAGCAACCACCAAGTTATCTTCTGGGATGAAATCTGCTTCCGGTATTTCTGCAGCAACCACGTATTGATCCAGGACCAAGGGACTGCTCAGTTTCATCAAAGCCACATCGTTTTGGCGGCCATAACTGTAATTTATAAAATGGTAAAGTAAACACCCATCCTTTGAGTTTCATGTGTCAATCTCTCAAGCTAGTGAACTCACGTAGTGTTGGGATAAACGATGATTTCAGAAACGGATCGAACCTGCTCGCTTCCTTCGGTTACGTTTCTATTATGCTCTCCTGCCACAACTGTATATCGGGAGACCCCTGCACGTCCAGCACACCATCCCTGAAGGAATCATTTCAAAACGTTAGGTTGTCACTTAATCATGGACGGATTGTTATTTTTAAACAGGGTAACTGGGATGCCCAGCGTGATGGTTAAGGGGTGTTAAGTAGCCTACGCTCGTAACTATCCATTCAGAGTTGACAATTGAGCCACCACAGCGACGAATATTATCAAATTGTATTAATACGATCGAAGGGAACTCTCCCCTGGCAGCCTCGTTTCCTCCAATTATCCTCCCTTCTGTTAACATAAATCAAAGATTAATATAGAGACTATTTCTAGCAATTAATTCATATTTGACTACCTGAGGATTTGTTATCTGTTTTAATTGGGTTCTGAATAATCCGTTGTGAATTTGACCTTCCGCTGCTTCCCCATACTTCAAGATTAATTAGGGTCAATGCCAACAAAACTCTTGTAATCCCTTCTATGGTAAATATTTAACGACGTATTACTTAATAGGAAACAACTTTCAATTACTTTTCAATTGAAACATCAAATTCAGTTCTGTTTTCTCTTACGCATTTCAGAGTTCCTTTAGTTTTTTATGGAAAGGTTGGTTTGGTTTATGTTGGTCGTCTGATGTGTTTCAAAGCGTCTCTCTAACTGAACGATGTACTATGAGTATGAGTGTCACAAGTAGCGAGATGGCAATAAGAGCTTAGATACACACAAATATATCTAATCATACAATACCCGATTACAAATCAATTAATCTCCGGGGATGGCCTCGGATTGTCGGCAGCCTGTTCACTCCAAATCACAACCTGCACATTATGTTAATGGAATGATAACTGGCTGGCTCATGGCTCCACAACTGACAACACTTTTAAATGATTATAAAGACTATAAATCTTAGAAATGCTACGCTACTTTCAATTTCATAAGCTCTACATTTAAGAAGTTATAACACAAGGTTTCTAAAGGCTCGTCAAGCTTCAAATGATAGAACTCATTCCACTTAAACTGTCATAAATAAATGAGTAAAAAATATTGCTTTTGAATTCAGCAATATCATTCTTGTAGGAACGTTTTTAATCTGGTTATTTCAACAGAGATTATTCAGTGTGGATTTGATTTACGGACAATAAAGAATCAGTATATTTCTATTCATGGCCGTAAGTAGGGATTAAAGTAGATGGACCTTGGACAAGTATCAGAATTTAATAAAGTAAAATGTGCTCAGATTTTAATTTTGCTCTTCAGGCATCCTTTTACAGTCCTTGCTACATTTCATCATTTAAACAAGAGAAATTATTCTAACTAAATACAAATAGTTTCAGTGTTCCAAAGCTTCTGCTTTGTTATTTTTATTCTGTGCGTCAGTAAGTATGCTTGTTGTGACGTAATATTGACGTAAATATCAGTCGTTTCATCAGTGATAGTAGATAGGATGCCAGAAGTAGTTATTTTTCTGATCTTAAGGAAGAGTTAGAGCAGCATTAATGCCTATAAAATGCATTATTGTTTACAGCATCAACAATAACTTACTGTATGTATATTTGAGAAACAGTAAGTCACCGAATTTCCTTGAGAAGATTACAGCATTTGAAATTACGTTCATCTCGTTTGGCGTTGTCCATTAATGATGTTACACAAGAGGAAAGGGGGTGGGGGGATCCAGGTCAGCGTGACAAAATAGCCGCTCTCATAAGATATAACAGAGATCGACCATCTTTTGCGTGACGAGGGGGAGGGGGGGTCGCAAAAGCCCTATTTTTGCGTGACATCATTAATGGACAGCAGCTTTGCATGTAATTCTATATTCTAAAGGGGTTTAAGGCTTAAATAGTCCGTAAAACCAAGAAAAACGGCTCGTTAGTATGTATTTCCAATCATGCAAACTAAATGCAGTTTTAGTTCATAAATTTGCATTTATTTATGCCTCCAGTTTCTTAATCTTCAATACAAAACTAGCAGAAAGAAACAGTGGAGCATAAAAAAGACGACTTGATTGGAATCCTAAATATCCCACATAATCAAAGTTTTTGGTGAGCACGACAAGAGGTCGCGCGACACTGGGTCCCGTGACATTAACTGGGATTGGCTAAAAACTATTGATCATCATCTGTAAAGTTTCGTGCAGAGCTCATTCCATGCCTTTTTAATTCTTAGATGTATAAATTTATGGATAAGAAAGCCCAAAATCTACAACATAAAGTTTGATAAACGTGTTTGTTTGTTTGTATGTAACAATGTATACTCCTCTCTCAATTCTCATCCGATTTTCTAACGGAGTACAGATTTGAACTCCACTTAACCTCAATACGGGGTCGAGTAAAAAAAATTAGAAAATCGAAAAAAAAAATTAGACATTTTTTAAAAGTTTGAGAAAAAATCGAATATTTTTACTTTTTTGAGACTTGAAAAATATAATGTACACGAACGCGTCATGGCGAGAGATAATAGAATGGAAAAAAAGTGTCCGGAGTGTGGGGGCTGGCCCATAGTTAAAAAACAATCTAGAAAAACAAAATTCTATAAATAATGCTCAAAAGCGCCCTGGAATAGACTCTGCCAGCTGCACCCGGAGGTTTATACTTTAGTGACTCGTTGTTTAGGCCTTCCGAAAGTTCAATGCCCATTCTTGATCTTATCTAATGAAAAAATGTGAATTCTGATAACAAACTTTATTTCTAACTTTATGCACAATATCGGTAAAACCTACAAACTTTGGGTAGTTAATGACATGCCACGAGTCAAGTCCATTTGCAGTAGACTTTATTTATTTCAGAGTACACTCAATTTAAGCACAAATAAAAGACCGACAGGGACAAACATCGGAATGGTCACATTTTTTTTCATCCTCACAAAATATAAGAGGAAATGGACATGTCCCAATTTTATCTCTACAATATCCGTCTTCCGAGCATTTGCAGTTGTGGAAAAGTTGACAATCGCACGGGTCAGCAAACACACCATCTTCTTCACAAACAAAACTACCTCTAACAGTTGTTGTTGGGGGAGTGGTTGTACTTGGAGCTGTTGTAGGGGTGGTTGTTGTAGTGGGAGTGGTTGTACTTGGAGTTGTTGGAGGAGTAGTGGGAGTGGTCGTAGTTGTGGGAGCAGGTGCATCTGTAATACTCCTAATCCAACTCGAGAAGTAAGGAACGTAAGTGTAAAGTCCGGGTATGGTTCCTGTTCCGCAGTAAGCTGTAAATAAACGATTGCATAGGTTAGCACCAATTAGCTAGCACCTCTCAAAAAATATTCTTGTTCAGCTACTTCGTAGTGCAATTCCAACCAAACTCCTTCCAGAATGTAAGGGTCCACCCAAATCCCCAACATTAAAGTCAAATCCATTTCCTCCAGCACAAATATTTCCTTCATCTACTTCGGAACCCCATCCAGCCTTACATGTAGATTGGGATGCTAAAGTAACTGCTACTTTATGCAGTGTCGATACAAAGTCATAATTGCAGCCTGTAGTCGCTCCCCAACCAGCAACCACCAAGTTTTCTTCGGGAGTGAAATCTGCTTCCGGTATTTCTGCAGCAGCCACGTATTGATCCAGGACCAAGGGGCTGCTCAGTTTCATCACAGCCACTTCGTTTTGGCAGAGATAACTGTAATTTATAAAATGGTTGAGTGAACATCCATCCTTTGGGTTTCATATGCCAAGCTCTCAAGCTATAGTGAACTCACGTAGTGTTGGGATGAACGATGAATTGAGAAACAGATCGAACCTGTTCGCTTCCCTCGGCTAGGTTTCCTGCCACAACTGTCAATCTAGAAACCTCGTCACCTGCACGGTCAGCACACCATACCTGAAGGTATCATTTTAAAATGTTAGGCTGTCTCTGTCAGTTAATCATGGGCGGATTGTTATTAGCCCGTTCTAGGGCCATAGTGGTTGCCGTGTCCGTCTGTCTGGCAACACGATAACTTTCGAATAAAGGATGCTACAAATTACAAATTTCCCATAGGGGCAGGGGATCAACTGAACCTAAGTTCGTCAGTGAGCCAAATCAGTCCACAGAATGACCCGTGGGGGTCAAACAACCCCACCGGGTCATTAAATATCCTGAAATATCTTTTTCTAATTTTCCACGAAAGTATGAAGAGTTCGACACAAATCGAGAATTTGAAGACCAGTGGGTGTAAAAACCAAAAAATATGCTAAAATTACCTATTAATTATCGACAGTTTACAACTTTAAGCTGGCATAGAAATAAGAATTAATCAACGCCATGATAAGAGAAAGTAGGAGGCAAAAAACCCGTTCAAGACTGAAATTAGAGGAATGGGGTGTGGGTGGGGGGAGGCCCCCGCGTTGAACAGGAGATAGCGGAGAAAGAAAAAATTACGCTAAAAAATACATATAAAATATCGCGCTACTGCGCGCCGGAATGGGCTCCTCTAGCTGCATTTGATGGTTATTTTTAAACTGGGAAACTGGGATGCCCAGCGTGATGGTTAAAGGGTGTTAAGTAGCCTACGCTCGTAACTATCCATTCAGAGTTGACGATTGAGCCAGCACAGTAAGGAATAGTATCAACATGTAATAATACGATCCATGGGAACTCTCCCCTGGCCGCCTCACTTCCTCCAATTATCCTTCCTTCTGTTAATTTAAACCAAAGATTAATATAGAAACTTTTATGAGCAATTCATTCATGTTTGACTACCGGAGGATTTGCTATCCGTTTTAATTGGATTCTGAATAATCCGTTGTGAATTTGACCTTCCGCTGCTTCCCCATACTTCAAGAAGAATTAGGGTCAATGCCAACAGAACTCTTGTAATCCCTTCCGGTAGGGTAAATATTTAAAGACGTATTACTCAATAGCGAACAACTTCTAATTACTTTTCAAATGGATGTTTTGAAACATCAAATTCAGTTCTGTTTTCTCTTACGCATTTCAGAGTTCCTTTAGTTTCTTATGGAAAGGTTGGTTAGGTTTATGTTGATGGTCTGATGTGTTTCAAGGAGTCTCTCTAACTGATCGATGAACGATGAGTATGAGTGTTTGACAAGTAGCGAGATGGCAAGTGTTTAAATACAATTAAAATATATCTAATCGTACAATACCCGATTATAAATCAATTAAACTCCGGTGGCCTCGGATTGTCGGCAGTCTGTTCACTCCAAATCACAACCTGCCCATTATTATGTTAATGGAATGATAACTGGCTACAGAACTGACAACGCTTTTATTCGAATCATTAAGGATTGGAAAGATTAGAAATCTTAGAAATTCTACGCTATTTTTACTTTGGTAAGCTCTACATTTAAGAGTTTGTAACACACGAGGTTTCTAAAGGCTCGTTAAGGTTCAAATGATAAGAACTGATTTCACTTGAACTGTCATAAGAAGTCAATGAGTAAAAAAAATTGCATTTAAACTCAGCAATATCATTCCTACCACCGATTTTAATCTGCTTATCTCAACAGAGATTAATCAGTGGGGATTTTATTTACGGGACATGGAAATATATCAGTTGCATTTATGCGTACGGTAATTAGTGATTAAGTTTGATGGACTAATATCAGAATTTAATGAAATAAAATGTGCTCAGGTTTTAATTTGCTCTTCATGCAGCCCTTTATACTATTTTCCTGCTACATTTCAACATGAAAAAGACTGCTAACTCAATACTGTCAGTGCTTCAAAGCTTATGCTTTGTATGAAGGCTTAAGGCTTGAATATCAAAGCCTTTTTGTGAATGCTCTGGCACTCCGTCCGTCCGTCCGTCGGTCCGTCCGTCCAAGCGATAACTTTCGAACCGATGAACTTTTTCGAGTTCCACTTTCGGATATTTGTCACTAAAGTTCCAACTAAGATTAAGTTCGAAGATGCTTTGTTACGCCTGTGTGTGAATGGCCTGATCACTCTACTGTCTGTCTGTCCGCTCGTCAACTCTAAGTTCCGTTTTAGGATATTTGTTATTGAGGTTCGATCCAACTTAGATTGAGTTTGAAGGTGGACCTTGTCGGCCACACCTCTCAAGGTCAACGGTCACAGGTCCCCAGAAGTTTAAATAGCCACCCCTATCAAGTTTGGTATAGTTTGACGGGTCCGTGACCTTTTGTTACTGCGCGACATGGTCAAACTGCGCGCACACAACAGACATATCGCACGCACACTTACTAATACATCGGGCGATATTCATCCCTGCTTTATGTGCGTTTACAACGGTTTATGAGGGTATGAAAATGCCTTTATGTGAATGACCGATCACTCTGGCTGTCTGTCTGTTAGTGCAATAACTTTCGAACGGTTTAACTATTTAACGTTGTTTCCGTGGAGTCGTTATTGGGGTTCTAACTTAGATTGAGTTCGAAGGTCGACCTAGTGGACCACACCTCTCACGGTCAAAGGTCACATGCTATCAAAACTTTAAATAGCGAACCTAGTATGTGGGGAGACGTTTTAAAGCGAGTAGTTGTTCGGGTAGTTTTCGGAGTAGTCGAGTGGGTAGTTATTGGAGTAATTGTTGGGAGTCGTAAGGTGTAGTTGTTGGAGTAGTGGTCGAAGGTGTAGTTGTTTGGGGTGTTGCAGGAGTGGTAGTAGGGGCGTTTGTAGGAGTGGTAGTTGTAGTGGTGTTTGTAAGAGTGGTAGTTGTGGTAGAGTTAATTCGTAAAGCGGTTGCTCTTGTAGATGTTGGAGTGGTACGTAGAATATGCGGGTAGACGTCCAATCGCAGGAAACGAAGAAAAGCTGGATTACGCAGAACCGAGGAAGACGAGGAGACATGTTTTAAGATAGAACTTGAGGATAGGAAGAAGCAGGAAGAATAACTTCATGATTCTGAGTTGCGGTCAAAGCTTTGCTTTTGATGAAGCTCCGCCAATACCAAATTATGCATGAGTAGCCCAATAATTCAGGATAAGGCCTTATTGGTTTGCTAAACTCATTTTTTATAGTTACTCGTCGTTTAGGCCATTCGAAAGTTCAATGCCCATACTTTATCTTATCTAATGAAAAATGGGAATTCTGATAACGAACTTAATTTCTAAGTTTCTGCACAATATCCGTAAAACCTACAAACACTGCGTAGTTAATGACATGCCAGGGGGTCAAGTTCTTTTTGCAATATACTTTATTTAGTTCGGAGTTTACACAATTTAAGCACAAATATTAGGCTGACAAGGACAAGAGTCAAAATAGTCACATTCTTTTTTATCCCCACAAAATATAAGAGGAAATGGACATGTCCCAATTTCATCTCTACAATCTCCATCTTCTGAGCATTCGCAGTTGTGGAAAAGTTGACAATCGCACGGATCAGCAAACACACCATCTTCTTCACAAACAAAACTACCTCTTACAGTTGTTGTTGGGGGAGTGGTCGTAGGAGTAGTTGTTTGAATAGTTGTGGGAGTGGATGTACTTAGTGTTGTTGGGGGAGCAGTGGGAGTGGTCGTAGTACTGGGGGTAGGTATGTCTGTTATGCTCCTAATCCAACTGGAGAAGTAAGGAACGTTAGTGTAAAGTCCGGGTGTGGTTCCTGTTCCGCAGGCAGCTGTGTATGAATACAACAATTTTTATAGGTTAGCATACCACCAATGAGCTAGCGTACCCCTCAAACATTATTCTTCAGACGTTCTTCAAACGCAGATTTATCGGAACAGAATTCACCTACTTGCTAGTGCAATTCCAACCAAAGTATTTTCAGAATGTACGGGTCCACCCAAATCCCCACCATTCAAGTCAAATCCATTTCCTCCAGCACGAATATGTCCTTCATCCATTTCTTCACCCCATTCAGCCTTGCATGTAGATTGGGATGCTAAATTGACGTTTACTTTATGCAGTATTAATGCAAAGTCATAATTGCAGGATGCAGTCGCTCCCCAACCAGCAACCACCAAGTTCACTTCTGGAGTGAAATCTGCTTCCGGTATTTCAGCAGCAGCCACGTATTGACCCAAGACTAAGGGAATGCTCAGTTTCATCACAGCCACAGAGTTATGGAAGTTATAGCTGTAATTTATAAAATGGTTGAGTGAACAGGAACACCTTTCCTTTGAATTTCATATGCCAAGTTCTCAATCTAAGGTACTCACTTCTCGGGATGAAGGATGATGTCAGAAACGGAACGAACCTGCTCACTTCCTTCCGTTACGTTTCTATTATGCTCTCCTGCAACAACAACTGTATATCCTGAGACCATGCCACCTACACGTTCAGCACACTCTGCCTGAAGGAATTATTTAAAAACGTTACTTTGTCTGTTAATCATGGTTGGATTGTTATTTTTAAACAGGGCAACTGGGATGCCCAGGGTGATGATTAGAGGGTTTTAAGTAGCGTACGCTCGTAACGACCCATTGAGAGTTGACGATTGAGCCAGCACATATAGGAATATTATCAAATTGTATTAAAACGATCCAAGGGAACTCTCCCCTGTCGGCCTCACTTCCTCCAATTATCCTCCCTTCTGTTAATTTAAACCAAAGATTAATATAGAAACTATTTTCAGCAATTCATTCTTGTTTGACTACCGGAGGATTTGATATCCGTTTTAATTGGGTTCTGAATAATCCGTTGTGAATATGACCTTCCGCTGCTTCCCCACACTTCAAGAAGAATTAGGGTCAATGCCAACAGAACTCTTGTAATCCCTTCTATGGTAAGGTAAATATTTAAAGGCGTATTTCTCAACAGCGAACAACTTCTAATTACTTTTCACATGGATGTTTTGGAACATCAAATTCAGTTCTGTTTTCTCTTACGCATTTCAGAGTTCCTTAATAGTTTTTTTATGGAAAGGTTGGTTTGGTTTATGTTGGTGGTCTGATGTGTTTCAAGGCGTCTCGCTAACTGATCGATGAACTATGAGTATGAGTGTTTCAAAGTAGCGAGATGGCAAGTGTTTAAATACAAAAAAAGTATATCTTATCTTGCAATACCCGATTATAAATCAATTAATCTTGTCGTCTGTGGCCTCGGATTGTCCGTAGTCTGTTCACTCCAAAAATAACTGGTTCCAGAGCTGACAAGAATTTTATATGATTATAAAGATAGAAATCTTAGAAATTCTACGCTACTTTCAAATTCGTAAGCTCTACATTTAAGAGTTTGTAACACACAACTGACACAACGTTTCTAAAGGCTCGTTAAGCTTCAAATGATAACTCATTCCACCTGTCATAAATAAATGAGTAAAACACATTGCATTTGAATTCAGCAATATCATTCGCACCAACGATTTTAATCTGCTTATCTCAACAGAGATTATTCAGTGGGGATTTTATTTACGGACACTGAAGAATCAGTATATTTTTATGCATGGCATGACAGTGAGTAATGATTAAAGTAGATGGAACTTGGTTGGACGAACATCAGAATTTATTAACGTAAAATGTGCTCAGATTTTAATTTGCTCTTCATGCATCCTTTTACAGTCTTTTTATGCTGTCGTAGCAGTAGTTGTTGGAATCGTGGAGGGAGAGGCTTTACTTGGAGTTGTTGGGGGAGTGGTGGGATTGGTCGTAGTTGCGGTAGTAGGTATGTCTGTAATACTCCTAATCCAACTAGAGAAGTAAGGAACGTTTGTGTATACTCCAGGTATGGTTCCTGTTCCGCAGTATGCTGTAAATAAACAATTGTATAGGTTAGCACCAATTAGCTAGGACCTCTTTTAATATTCTTCAGCTGTTCTTCAAACATTTAAAAGCAGATTTATCGGAGCAGAGTCCACCAACAGTCTACTCCAATTCCAACCAAAGTCCTTCCAGAATGTAAGGGTCCACCCAAATCCCTACCATTGAAGTCAAATCCATTTCCTCCAGCACAAATATTTCCTTCATCTGTTTCTGAACCCCATTGAGCCTTGCATGCAGATTGGGATGCTAAAGTAACTGTCACTTTATGCAGTGTCAATACAAAGTCAACATTGCAGCCTGATGTAGTCGCTCCCCAACCAGCAACCACCAAGTTCTCTTCTAGGGTGAAATCTGCTTCCGGTATTTCTGCAGAAGCCACGAATTGACCCAGGTCAAAGGGACTGCTCAGTTTCATTACAGCCACATTGTTTTGGCGGCCATAACTGTAATTATAAAATGTTAAAGTAAACTTCCATCCTTTGAATTTCATATGATAAGCTCTCAAGGTACTGAAACGGAACTCACTTCCACTTGGGATGAAGGAGGATTTCAGAAACGGATCGAAACTGTTCGCTTCTTTCCGTTAGGTTTCTATTATGCTCTCCTGCAACAACTGTCAATCGGGAAACCTCGCCACCTGGACGGTCAGCACACCATGCCTGTAGGAATTATTTAAAAATGTTAGGTTGTCACTTAATCATGGACGGATTGTTGTTTTTAAACTGGGATGCCCAGGGTGATGATTAGAGGGTTTTAAGTAGCGTACACTCGTAACTATCCATTGAGAGTTGACAATTGAGCCAGCACAGTAAGGATCAAGATCAAATTGTATTAATACGATCCAAGGGAACTCTCCCCTGTCGGCCTCACTTCCTCCACTTATTCTCCCTTCTGTTAATTTAAACCAAAGATTAATATAGAAAATATTTTGAGCAATCCATTCATGTTTGACTACCGGAGGATTTGTTATCCGTTTTAATTGGGTTCTGAATAATCCGTTGTGAATTTGACCTTCCGCTGCTTCCCCATACTTCAAAAAGAATTAGGGCCAATGCCAGCAAAACTCTTGTAATCCCTTCTATGCTAAATATTTAAAGGTGTATTACTCAATAGCAAACAACTTTAAATTGCTGTTTAAATGGATGTTTTGAAACATCAAATTCAGTTCTGTTTTCTCTTACGCATTTCAGAGTTCAGGTTGGTTTGGTTTAT
>JAQFZX010002894.1:0-15611 GCA_034682405.1 Hydroisotoma schaefferi | reverse complement strand
CATCATGATGGGATATTAAACACTCTCGTAAATTTCGTGGTAAATCCACTCTCGACTGTAACAACGTTTGCTGCTCTTCTACACTCTTGTGAGTCATTTTATGGGTCAAATAATCTTCAAATGAGAGACTTAAGGGCATTACACACACGTCGCAGTAGAAATGTTCAATTTTCATGTGAAGAATCTTCAGTTCTGAACTTTCGTCCACGGAATCACAAACCTCACACATAAACTCTATAGGAGGCCAAGGCGAAATGGAAGACTTAGATGAAGTATTTTGACCGTGGGAAGGTGAATCTTCTGGATCTGGTTTTGGCTCAATTGTAGCATTTTTACTTGAAAAAGTACAAATAAATTCACTATTGCATTTAACTGAGTAGTTATGTAGGTCGGCCGACAGTGAAGCTAAAATATTTTTTGGGTTTATTGTAAGCAAATCGAAGGTCCCGTCCCTTAAGGGGTTACTGCTAGAGCTTTTGCTTGGGTAAATCTGCATGAGCAAGTATTGATATCTCTTTATAATAAAGTTTAAATAGATTTTGACTAGAAAGTAGGTGAGAAGAGGAATGTGATATGGTAGAGACTTTACATTAGTCTTTCATCATCATTGTCGACATTTGTAGTTGTAGATTCAACAGTTGAATCCTGCAGCTCTTCGTTTCGGGTTGCTAAGTCTAATTCAGCTTCTTCGGCGTTTTTCAGTGATTCTGTTATCAACGTTCGAAGCATTGGAGTACCCTTTCGCCTGCTTGCTGGCATCTTTAATTTCGGTTGTTTTTTCTTGGGCGATTTTTTCACTTTTGCTGCTCTTCGTTTTTTCTTAGGTGAAGCATTCTCGATCACGGTCACTACTATTTCATTGAGCATTTCGTCTTCTGAGGGAGTTTCTGGTGAAATGTTAGAGTCAACTTCATCATCAACTGGAATGTGGACGTACACAACGGATCCGTCATTAAGTATAATTGGCTTCAAATCTGAAAATAAGTGACAGTAAATAAAGCTTTTAATACAGCTTGTTATACGAAAGCCCGCTTGGGCTATATACTAACGAAATGAAACATAACATGAAGGCAATCAGGGAATGGAGATTCCTGATACTCTGTTTGCGCTATACTAACCTGTTTCAGTGTGGTACATTGATATGTGTTGTTTCAAGTGCATTTTAAGCTGTTCATCATCCATCGAAATATCAATAAATTGCAGCCCACAGAATTCACAAACCAATATTTTTTCTCTATTCGTGAAGTCTGTTATTTCGGCTTGGTTTTCGGTACTCTCGCTGTAGAATTGTTTGCATTAAAAAGTCAATTGTTTCTCTAAACGAAAACGAACCGTTCCAAATTTCTGTACGCTTACCCAATTCCAGCTAGTGGATCGTTTAACTCCTCACACTCAGTTTCAGATTGATTTGTATAATCTTTCACTGGAGAAATTTCTATTAACTCCATGAAGGGGGCTGTGAAATCGTTGGATTCAGCATTTGATAGGTTTCCTTCGCTAATTGGAGGTGTAACTGGCAACTTGTTTTCGGTAGATTTAGAACCTCCTCTTCTCAGCTTTTTGCTAGACTGTCTAGGTTTTTTATGGCTGAAAAAGAAAATAATAAAAGTACGGCCTACGTTTGGAAATGTACCCATCTTAGTTCTAACCGTTCTGAAGTTCTTACATCTCTGTGAAAAGGTCATCGTCAGAATCATAAGCTGTTTCTGCGACTGAGTTAGCCGTGGGCTTAGTTTTAGTAGCTGATCTTTTTGAGGCTCTACAAGTTTTTGGAGTGTTGACATCCGTTTCATCTGCTTCATTCATCGCCGTTTCACTGGTTACATTAGAGTCAATTGTAGGTACAGTAGCGGCGCTAAGCTCAGAAGCACAAGGTATCTCTTTAGTTGAGTTATTTATTAGTTTAGTTTTATTAGATGCTCGTGTAGAGATTCTACGGAGTTTGTTATCTTGAGTAGCAACAGGAACGGCAGGTACCTTACTAGAGGCTTTAATGGCAGTTTCATCAGTCACATTGCAATCATTTGTTGATTCTTTAGCCGGACTATTGATTGTTTTAGCCTTTGTAGATCCTCTACAAGATGCATTATCTTGAGTAGGGATATCGATAACCACACAGGCCTCAATCATAGTTTCACTTGGTGCATTAGATTGAGTTGAATGTTTAGTAGCCGTGTAGTCGGAAACACAAGTAACCTCTTTTGATGGGTTATTGATTGGTTTAGCAGTGGACTTCCGTTTAGAGCCTTTATAAGTCTCTTCATCTTGGACAGTGATATCCTTAACTGTTTGAGGTACTTCAGTGGTTATTTTATCAGTTCCGACAGACTCAGTTGTGGGTAAGGTTGCATTGGCAGTTATTTCGCTTCGACGACTTCGACGCTTCGACTTTAATTCAACAGAACTGCTTCCAGGAGCTATTTCACTGCAGGTTTGATCAGCCTCTGGTAGAGGCAAGATTTCCATTACGGCTCCATTCTGCTCGTCTGTTTGCTTTTCTGATTTTGTTTTGGAACCCTTCCCAGTCTTACTTTTACGTGTTGATTTCAGCGGTGATGATTGTGAATGTCGCCCTTTAGCAGTACGGGATTTTCCCCCCGCAGATCTAAATACACAAGTTTTACATGATAAGCATGAATCTTTATTAATTTATTACCACCCTAAAATCTCTGTACTACAGGGCCTTCAGCAAGTAACTCATATAAAATGAATGTCCATGAAGATCAGATGCACATGCAGCATATTTACTGATTAAGCAACCTTACAATTTTACTCAATTGGCAATGGCAGCCCTTGGCTTTTCGATAACCCAAATATCATTAATATGGCTGGTTATACTGCCGTGGCTTTAGACTGCATATGAGCTTAATTTTAAATGAAACTTACATAGGCACAAAAAGGTCATCATCAGAATCTTGGAGGGCTCGTTTGGCAGGGCTCGGTGGGTTAGTCTGATTCTGCATTACGGATGCTTTCGGTCCGTCTTTTGATTCCGAAGTCTTCAAGGGAGAAGGTTTCACTTTCGCAGTGCTGTCAAAATACTGCTCAACAGATGTATCTTTTATTGTTGCAGATACTGACCGTTCGTCAGTGCGAGGACGCTTAGAATTCGTAGTGGACTTGGACTGGCTTGAGTTATTCTGAGCTGCATCCAAACTTCCGGTCCTTTTTCGCTCTTGTGTGGGTTTTTTAAGATCCGTAGAAGATTTGCTGATGCTTTTAGAGCTACGACCTTCGGATTTTAATGTACCTTTCTTCAGGGGTTTCTCTTTAAGTTTTTCTTTACGAATTGTTATCACCTTGCTAAATGTTTTAGAAATTCAAGAATTACTTGATATTAACTGAGCGTTAATAAGCTACCTAAAGATTAGTATCCTTCAACAAAACTTACATTTCCTCAAAAAGGTCATCAGAATCAGAATCAGTAGAATCATAGACTGAGTCGTAGATAGGTTTACGTTCCTTCTCTTTTCCTGTGCTATTTGCCAAAGACTTCAAAGTGGTTTTACTGTCAACTTTATTAGTTTTCAGACCGTTTGAAAGTTTCTTCTTGCCATTTGATGATTTCAGATCGCTACTCTTGTCATCTGTCAGTTCATGAACCTTTTCAACGTTGGTCTTGCCATTACTTGTAGACCAAACCCCGTTAACCTTTGCACCCGAGCCAATAGATTTTTTCGGAGATTTGTTAATATCCTGCGAGGAAACCTTAGGGGCCTCTTTATCAACTATTGGTCTGAAAGGCTTAGACCTTGCTCCCTTTCTATCCCAATCATTAGCTGCGACCCCTTCAACCGAAGAAGAGTTTCCTGATCCACGTCTGTTGGGTAATTTCCCCGTAGAAGTTTCCGTACCTTCTTCAAGCGTGTCTCCACCGTTTTTCAACCCTCCTCCAACACTTTTACACCTAGAAGTGTCTTTGCTCGGGCTGGTTACAACGGCAATAACTTCCACATCATCGTCGTCACTTTCACCATATTCCATCCTTCGTGACCATAATCTCGACCTTTCCCTTGCCATTTTCAGAAAATAGTCCACCTTAGCCGGGTGCATTCTTGTCAATCTAACCGAAGGATTACGCGGAGCTCCAGCAAAATACTCTACAGAATAAAATAAACCTTTAAAATCCTGATTTTACACACATATTTACCCTCGAATGCTGCATATCTGAATCTGAATCCTTACTAAGAATCAAAGGTTTCACAACCGTTCCCCCAGGTTGACCTCCCTTTACTCCTTCCTTAACAATCCTTCTCCCGACCCGTTCAGCCTTCCATTTTACAAGCAGCTTCAGCCGTTCTATCTCTTCCAACAGTTGTATAATCCCATCAAAAGATTTCCCACAAGTTAGGCAATAACTTGTAGCAAAAGTAGCATAGTCCTTTAGAAGGGTATCTGCCTCTTTCTTGGGTACCCTGAGGTACCTCAATATCTTACAGAAGGCCCCTTTCTCCTGCTCCTTCCGGTGAAAGTGATTCCTACCCGGGTAGAAAGTCCGGGTGAAAGTGGTAGAGCATAGGGAGCATACCGCTACGTTCTTGGCCGTACTACTACCCGGTTTAGGCGGATGCATCTCCAAAACTTCGGGTTTTCTGCACACGTCTTTTTTACAACTCTTCCTTCATCGTTAGCAACTCTAAAGAAAAAGACCGATAAAAGTTGTAGATTTTTTTGGGTTAAATAGCTCGAGTATTCTGCGCTATGTAATACTACACACACACACCGTATATCCTCAAATAGTGTCCCCTCTCGAATAGTGTCCCCTCTAAATTACTATTGATAAAACCCCATAAGCCCCATTTAACTGGGTTGACCCCAAAAAAACCCTTAATAGTGTCCCTGGGCGCTATTCGAGGATATACGCTATCCACTTTACTAGGAACTAGGAGGGAAAGGTATACAACTTGCCTTTCCGTTTGTATGTTATGTTTAGGGGAACTAGTTTCATTCATATGCAAATTATTTTATGGTTATTTATTGCAGAAAAACTGTCAATAACATATATTTGGTCGGTACAAAGTTCTCTAACTTTATATCCGCCTAATTTGATCCCAACTAACTGCAGGATTTATAAATTATAATGAATATTCCACTTTTTTTACAGTAAAGTCATACATAGAATGCATATAATGCCATGTGGTAAAAATGTATTCGACTCCCTTCTACTTCTACTAATCCTAATATTCCTAATCTACAAACTCGAATCGAATCGAACTCGAGTTCGACGAGTATGAAATAATTCGTGATTTGTCTCTCTCTCTCCCGCTATCTTGGTCTAGTAGTACTTGGCTAGAAGGAAATATTTGTAATTTCTTGGGGAAAAATAGAAGAATTGAATGAGAATTTGAGAATGAAAGGTTCGGTCCGGTTCATTCATATTATTTCTGTCTTTTTTTGAATGGGACAATTTGTTTGTTTAAAAAAAGTGATTAAAATTACTTTGTCTATGGTGTTTGGAGGTTTTGTCCATGTTTTTGAGCAGAAATGGAACTGATCCGATGGTTGGATAAGAATTTATCTGGATTTCTGGATATTATTATATGAGTGAAGAAGGTATCATAGCTATTGTAAGCAAATCCTTGACAAGTTATGAGTTTAGAAAGATTTTTAAAGTATAATTTGAGTTTAGGAAAGGTTAGGTCATGTATATTTTATTCAATAAAAATTTATTTTGGATTTTGGACGATTTTGTCAGTTTAACTAACATGTATTAGCATTAGGGGGTTAAAGATAAGGGAGTTGGGTAAACGAAGCTCTTAGGAATAGGATCAATTGGCATTTTTTCATAAAAATTACGGATATGGGTTTTATATTTAGAATATATATCTAGAATCTAGAATAGAAACAATGATAATTTGTTTCTCTTTCAATATTCATCCAACCAATATTAAATATCTGTATAATATTATACGTCATAAGTTGTAATACTGCTTATATTACAAGCGGAATGGAAGCCTTCAGAATGGTTTCATGGTTTCCCTCTTAATCTTTATTATTAAATTCAATTTTATTAAATTTTAGATGCTATGGTTGAAGACGTAAAAAATGGATAAACCCAGCCATCCCCTGCACTAATACAGTCAACAGTAATACCGTCACACCGTCAGTGGTACTTGCTATTATTCAATCGTAAAAAATCTACATCTTTCGAAGTTAAAACTTGGACTTAAACCAAAAACTCGAAACATAACATTCCGAAATCATGACCTACTACCCAGGGGAAAAATACATTTTATTAATTGGCGAGGGTAATTTTTCCTTCGCCGCATCCTTAGCTTCATCTCCCAATCGTTCCTATAAAATCATTGCCACAGACCTAAAGTCCTCTACGGGAAATGGTAAAGTCTCTGAAAATGAATACATATTGACAAACATTAAAACGATTGAAGCCAACCAAGGACTTGTGTTCCTTGACGTGGACGCAACAAAATTAGAGCACCATCCCGATTTGCAGAAACTCAAGGATTCCGTTGTAAAAATCGTCTTTAACTTTCCGCACGTCCAAACTAAAAAGATGCACCTGGGAGCTAATCGGAAGTTGCTGAAAGATTTCTTCAAATCCGTGTCAACTTTCCTTCTTTCTGATACTTTGGAATGTAATAATGATGGTTTGCAAAATCTGGATTATCCCAGGATTATTAGTATACCAGTAGAAGTAAGCTTATGCAGTGGACAAAGTGGGATCAATGAAATCGAATCGAAACCCCGGAAATGGGGAGATAGTTGGCAAATAACGGAACAAGCGGCGTCTGGAAATTTTATACTGACATCCATTAAACCATTTACCAGTTGTACAGGATCCTATGTTAACTCCGGATATCGAGACAGATCCAATTCCAGTTTCAATGCTGGAGAAGCACATACATTCACATTCCTCTTGAGGGAAACCCTCAAACCACTACTGCAAGACTTATCAGTACCAATGCCCCCTTTATCCGAACCAGTTTCGGTCTTCACTTCTAATCTTTTTTCATCTTTAAAGCATTTGCATTGTTCTAATCCCATGAAAAAAGCCATAAAAGCACTTACTAATGGGGAAACAAATGGTACAGTAGAGGAAGCTTTAACTATGAGGGTGGAAGTGGAACCTGATGCCGTGCAAGAACCATTTTTTCATTTATGGGTGGATAATCTAGACCTTAACTTTGTACTTGGAGCGTTTCAATTCCTTAAAGTCATAAAAGATCCTATTTCAAGGCGAGAAGAGGTATTCATCATCCCTTCTTCTGTAAGTTGTAATACTACTACTACTACTAGGCCTGCTAATAATTACTGTAAAGAGCTCCCTGAAGGTATATTTGTTGGTAGGATTCTGGGAAGCAATATGTTAGCTTTTAACCTAAGTCAATATGTATCCGTCAAGTACAAACTTTCCGATTCCAGACTGCTCTATTCACAGTATTTCAAAGATAAAGATACCATTTCCAATTCCATTAGTAGTGATAATACAGTCACAGTAGAAGACTTGATTGATTTACAGCAGATGCAGATGGGTAGTTTATATCCAAGCGACCATCAGTATGATATTTCCTTCTGGTTAAATGAACGTTACTCGTACACCCTTTTTCTACAACTTGCTCTGGAGGTTTATGGACTTTTGTTGAAATCTGTTAAGCTGCTGGAAAGTTATAAACAGGAAATAGATCATTTTACGTCTAACGCTAGTAGTAATAAGGTCCTTCATAAGGTTTCCCATTGTTACAGATTAACTATCCAATCCCTTGACCTCGCCATGAGTCGAAATAAAGCTAACGTTTTTCATTGTTCGTTTAGGGAAGCTTTAGCAAATAAAATGGGTTTAGAATTGCGATAAAAATATTACGCTTATCTGCTTCTTTATTTTAGACTTATATTGTAACGTAATCACAGACAGTAATTACCCGTCATTATCTTTATCTATGATAGAGGTAAGCCACAGCGACAGCCACACGTTATTCATGATCAACATAGAGACAATTCTAGTATTGCAGGATTTTAAACAAGAAAGTGTCTTTAACTTTAAGTATGGTAATTATATGCTGCGTACATTCCATAATTCCATACAATTCTATGGCATAATATGAACAGAAGGAGCCCGAGAGGGTCGAGTACTTGTAAATATATAACATGTATCTATCATTTGTTTGGTTGTGCAACACTAATCAGAAATCAGTTCTACCGATTCGTAGTAAAAGAATCGTCTTACCAAGAAATCCATTTCATCATCAGTCTCAGTCTCATGCTAGTTTTTAACTACTGTTCCTTTCTTTACATAAAACAGTGGTAAGGACGATTCGTAGAGAGTAGAAGAATTTATAAACCAAACTGTCTCAGTTTTAGTAGTTAGGCAAAGACAGTACAGCAACCCACATCCACTAAAGCATAGAGGGTGAGCACGTTCCTCAGGATCAAATTTCATAGTAATCTTATTTCATCTTCAGAATTGCATCTCATCGGCATCGCTCTCAGAGCTTATTTTTCAGAAACCATTTTTGTATTACATCCTGCAACCTCCATACATATCATAAGGACGGGTAAATTCTATTTCTGCTCAACGTGTTCATCTTGCTATTGTCCTTATACTAGCAGTCGCCTCGCAAATGGTGAAGGGTATCTCACTAGATTCATTTCAGATACTCCATACTCCAACCAACTCCAAGTTTAGGTCAACTATGCATTTTTAAGGGTTAAGAAAGATAGCAAAAAGCAGCTCAGTTCTGTCGTTCTATTTGGTATGAATGGCTGGATTTGTTTTTACTTTGTAAGAGGAAGGAAAAGTACAGTTATATTTTGTCGAATGGAAGACAAAGCTAGAAAATTATCCCAAATACCGGTGAGCTTTTTTTAAGCCTTGTATTTACTTAGGTACTAGTTTATTTACGTTACCTGGTAAAACTCTCGGACGGAAAGCAGAGCTCAAGAAATAGGACTTTGTAAATATTTTATCAATATGAGCAGGTCCTAGGCATACAAGGAGAGCATAAGGCTAGCAGAAAGTTCATGAAGCTATGAATGATTTAATACTGAGCACTGAGTGGACATTACATTACATTCTCAGTAGTGTAAATGGGAGTATGCAAAACTCTATAGAATTAGGCCTGCCTGGAAAATAGTCAAACGAGTGTTATGCAAAGCAAACTTCAATAGTTAGCCAACCATAAGTTACAAAAGCTACCCTGTTACCTGTGTAGAAATCTTGTTCATGAAAATTTAAATTCGGTTGAATATACCTTAACTACCTACACAAACAGCCTTGAGATAATTCTATTGTATTGCGATTGTTTTATTCTGTTCGTTCAGTTCAGTATTGAACTGTATTCAGCTCTGAAACCGCGATATTAATCAACTGTAGTTACTTAATTGCATTGAACATTATTATTAGCTAAAAGTAAAGCTGTTAACCCAAGCCGAATTGGTAAGGATATTAGTTGGGTAATCCATATTCCATACTAAATGGCATGATCCACCGTATTGCATATTCTATATGATTTTTACATGAATACTACCATAAACTTTTAAACAGAAACAGCAAGATGACGAATAACTTCCGAACAATCGGTTGCTGCATATGTAAGCATGTGTTTCAGCCGGAAGAGGTTTTACATGACGACAAGGTGGAATTCAGTGCCAAAGCTATGCAAAAGGGAATCTCAGCTCTGTGCAGTCGATTTCGAATAATTCCTGACAAAAACCTTCTAGAAGTTTACACAACCTTTTGTCCGTCATGTACCACAGTTTTGAAAGAAATTGTGACCATACAAGAACAAATGGAAGTATTGGAAGGACAACTCCAAGCAAAGGTGAACATTTTAGGCCGAACTTTGCTCAAATGTAGTAACTCGTCAAGGAAGTCGGAGTCTCCCCCTTCAGCCGTTGCCAAGCAGGGGAAACGAGTAAAGATGGGACCAAGAATGAAACCTTTGTCTATCCGAATTCGGGATGAGTTTCGGGAACGGGCATTATCCTCACTTGATATCTCCGGTAAAAGGAAATGTTAAATGAGATTGCATGATTTCTGCAGAAGCAATAAGGGTTACATCACATAAAGTTTAACTTTATGAGCTAAATAATGAATTATTCATTGGTTTAGGGACGACGCAGTGGGCTTCTAAAGAGCCTAAGGATAATATGAGGCCGGTTGTCGCTCCATCAACTCCTGGGACCCCAAAAAGGACTGTTACCCAGAAAATTACCAGAATGACCCGGGTTACGTACCAAGGGACGCAGATGATTGTGGTAGACGACGAAGACGAAGACAGAGAGACCAGCAGCGATGAAAGCAGTGACGAAAGCGATGAGTCCGGTGGTGATAACAATAGCTGTAGTAGTGATGATGACAGCGTTGTTGAAATAGGAGGCAATTTCCTGGATGATGAAGACGCTAAAACAGTAGTCTTGGAGTTAAAGCCATCACCAGTTATGTCAGAAGAGACTTTCAAGCGTCTATCTGATGAAGCGATGTGTGAGAATGAAGATTTATATGAAAAAGTTGACCTAGTCACGCTGGGTGTCTCTAAAGAGAAGTTAATGGAGCTAGAACCTCATTGCGATGAAATCCAAAGCGGACTTGTGTGTAATTTATGTGGGGAATGGGTCCTTCTCGATAAGTTTGACACTAGAGAGGAAGCCGTTCTAACCATTGCTGTGCATATATACAAAAGTCATGTTAAAGATAGTAGTTTCGATTTTTTTAAAACGGATGTAGTCGATATTGAACTGCCGGCTGTGGTTGTTTGAAAGTTATATAATAATTTTAGTATTTACAAAGAATTTTTGAATTAACATTTAAGTTGACTGAGTTGATATTTAAACCGTATTTATTTTGAGTCAATAATATTTTTATTAATGTTTTATCATATAACCATTACTCAGTGAAGAAAATACATGAATGATTGTATCTGGATTTCATGCAAAATATAAGTACTGTTTCTCTCAAGTTTTTTCAGACTTACTTCTTTCACTCTGACATCTCAACTGGCTAAAACCTTGACCTCTGCCCCTTGCATATTTATAATGGCGGAGAAGAGAGTTTCTACTTTTATGAAAAGTATGCATCTAATTCCAAAAATTCTACATGATCTTTGTTCAACCCTCAAAAACCTTATTTTATCCATACTATCATCATCCAACCGAGTAACTCCGGCCAAAAGGAAAGTCTCTTTACTGGAGAACTAGACATAAACGCGGCTGTTTCTTTTAACATTCTAATCCTTACGTATGCATTCTACACTGTATTATGCTGTGGCAAAAATTCGCGATGAAAAAAGCTGTCAAAAAAGTATAGAGATGAAGGTATGAATTCCAACTCAGGATGATCATGAATCAAGTCTACGTGTTATTCCCTGTCATTCCCTATTTAGAGATATAATATTTAAGCAGATTAAAAAATTCGCGAAGGTAGAAAGTTTCGTAGAGGATAAATAATACTATCCGGTCACAGATACTAAATTAACAATATATTTTTCACCAACTCGAGTAGTAAAGTTATCGTATTATGTCAGCTAGAGTTGCGACTTTACTGTAAGTTAAGTTGGGTTATTTATTGAGTATTAACAAATTTTTGAAAAAAATATCACAGTAAAAAAGATAGTAAATGTCACAAATTAAGCGTTTTTTTCATGAATAAATTGTTAGACTGTTCCACGAAGAGGATTTCTGGCAAGTTGAAATAAACGGATTGCTGTATTCCGAGAAACAAACTTTTAAAAAGAACGTCCCCAACATTGACGAAAAAGACTACCAGAGCCAAGAGAAGAGCTCAAGTAGCCGGGTCACTCTACTCCTGACCTGTGACCAAGAACCGGGGCTCAAGTGTCACAAATCCAAGCCTCCCCTTCATTTGGTCACCCCCTTGCTTGGCCAATTGACCGAATTCGGGTATCAAGTCGCATCCTCTGATTCTACTTCGGATGAGAACGGTTTTCGCAAAACCACTTTGTGGACTTTCCAACGCTTTGCGAAGTAATCCTACAGAATCCACGCAAATTCTAATATACAAAAGCATTCCTTTTTACTGCATAAAGTATTCCACAATTCTATTCATTTTTGGTAAGCGGACGGACATATTTGTTCCGAAAATGTAAAAAATATGGACATTTATGAAACTAGTTTTGATATGATTTTTTTATCTAGATAATGGCCACAGCGATTCCCAAAGGAGTCTTCTCGGTAGACCGTATTGTAATTGATTTAGGCGTATTTATAGATTCTTCTGATTTAAATTCTCTCCGTGAGCTCTGGAGTTACCTTGAGGGGAAGTTTTTCTCCAGACTGGCCCCCACCCATTCCAGCGTTGTTAAAAAATATGAATTCGGGCTCTACAAGTTCTATTTAGTTGAAGCGTTGAGGGCGAGTAGGAATGAGAAGATTACTGAATTCTTTCAAAAAATGGCATCTGAGCTTAATTCCTACCCCGAATGGAAAGAATGGTACTTGGTTGCCCACATTAAGAATCTGGATGACCACACCCCCGCATCCACCTATAGTAATAGGAGTTACCGTGAAGCCTTTTTCGTATCTATTAGAAATTTCCTCAATGTGATTTATCACAGGACGTGGACTGTGGCAGAGGTTTCCCCTAAGAACCCTTATTCTGTGGAGATTATGGATGACTTTTTCTCCATTGCACAACCCAAATAGCTTGTGTAGACTTTCTCTTTGAATTTAATAAATTACAAGTGCGATTTTATCAGGCTATTGTCGGAACGGGGTACCCTTTATTATAGTTTTAAATGGACTGTTGACTGTACTCACGATTTGTACGAGAAATACAGCTAAAATTTCGTAAATTACCGTAGTTGAAACGAGTGTTAATCAAAACTTAATGTGTGTTGGACGTTTTTCAAACGGTAGAATTTTATCATATCGTCGTACATATTACTTACAGTGTCAAATATGGATGTACATAAAGATTTATGGACACTATAATTATTAGTGTCGATAAATCTTGATATTTCACCTTGAATTTCTTGAAATAGATGGCCTTCTATATTTTAAGAGCGTATCAATCAGCGATATTAAACTTTTAAATTGTAGAGACATTTCCATCAAATTTCCGTTGTTACTTTTTGCATGGTTTACCCAATAACTTTTTATAAAAGTAACCCTTCCGAACATATTCCTTGTACCTTCATTCTTCATCATTTTTCCCATCCTAAATCCTTTTGATAATTGAGCTCCCTTAATTTCCAAAGCCAAAACTGAAAAGCCATATTTGCCTAATATCTTTGAATAACGATTATGCAGTTCCCAAAGATTATCATTTTAGATTAGATTCTTTGTCTTTGACAAGCCTTCGTTTTATAATGTCTAGTCTAGCTATGCAAGAAAGTTGAAGTTTTTAAGCAAATTACAACGTATTATTAACCCAATCGTTAACCACGTCTGTTCAGTCCTTGTTTTGTTGTTTTGTTTTTAAACATCACTCGTTTCGCATTTGAACTAACAAAGGGTCATCCAATTCTAGAGTAGCTGAGGCTTATAATTTTTTCCTGACAGCACAGCAAGCAATAAATCAAATATGATTGATAAAATGTAAGTAAACATCCTCTCATAAACACAGTAACCCACTGTAAACAGAATAAGTTGCAGGTCACATTACACATAAATCCTCTTATCATATCAGATTCATTCACTCACATCGAAAGGAAGTCGTGGCTTATTGAATTACAAATTTTAAAAGTATTTTTGTTTCTGCTTTTATATATTTCAACAGAACAGGATCTCTTTCCTCTCAACTTTTCACTTATGAATTTAACGCCTGCAATATCTATCTTTCTTTGCAAATGCAATACCAAATACGCAATATGAGAGATGTTCTTTGCAAGATTAATATTATGCTATCGCTAAAAAACAGTGGTCTTGTTTCGTTACGACGGAGGATCAATTTTGTTATGAAATCTAGATCACTCTTTGTTAATTTCACTGACCAACGTTCATCTTACGGATTCATCAAACCCAAACCCATATCCTCCCCCACACATTACAGAAAACGACACAACCCTCCCACTTAATATTGTGAGGAAAAATAAGAATTGCCAACATAACTACACAATAATACAATATTATCTTGAAATAGTGAATTAGGTAGGTTTACTCATAGTCAAAGTCAAAAGTAGAAAAAAAACCCCACTATATAGACTAAAAACAAAAAGAGGATACAAATACAAATGCACTCCTTCCATTATTAACAGAATTAAGCCCTTTTTTAAATGAACATTTCTCATTAAATTCCTTTATATTAATTAGCCAAGCTTTTGAATTGTATTGTAATTAAAGGTTGTATTTAATGAGTTGTCTTTAACCATCCGCATTTATTTTTACAGCTCATGAGACCCCCTATTTTCCCTTTTCTGTAGAAAGAATTACTCACTTGTAAACTTATTTAAGGGTACTTATGAACTTTACATCCGGTTCTGCCTGCATTCCCATTCTTAAACAGTTCTTCTGTACTCTGTAGGAATAAATGCAAAACCATAAGTTCACACAGATTTGCTATGCATAAACTTTTACAAGAGTATGGATTTCATAGACCACAATGCAATGAATAGCCGGAACTGTTCACGTGCAGTATTAAAACTACAATTTCCATTCAGTCTAAATTAATTTCCCATTCCCATGTGAAAGCTTTTACTAGGGGTTTTACTGATTTAAGCACAGCAAATGCATGTCATTTTTGGCCATCATTTATTTCATTTCACTCATCATCATCATCGTCTTAGCTATTGCTAATAAACTATGACAAGTAATGGACAAACCAACCAACGCAAATGTAACTAACTTCTTTCTACTAACCGATTTCTTCCCTCCTCGCTAACACCCACAACGACCACGAAATCGTACCAACGGTTGCATCCCATATGTCGTTTGTCGTTTAGTTCATAAATTCAAAGCAGTAGCAGAATGAATTTTATTAACTAGTAAAACTGACTACTATAACTACTAAAACTCATAATGGATTCATGCATGTATTTCCAACTACCACAAAACAGAAAGAGACCATCCATTTTACAAACTTAACTTGGAAGAAAAAGCATCAAGCGAGTGACTAAGCCTTTGCCTTTGTGTCTCTCTGTTTCATACCAAAAGTATAAAGGATCTCAAGTGTTCCTCATCTGTATAACATGAGGTCTACTCGGAGTATTTACTCCTAACTATCATCATTTCATTATATTATGATTATACATGAGGTCCATGATGATGCTTTTATACGCATAATACGAACCTTTTTACACACCTAATAGCCAATAGAAGAAGTCGAAACTTAGCAAGTACCATGGAAGTAGTGGTAGTAGTAGTAGTAGTAGTGGGAGTAGTAGTGCATATATATGCAATGCAATGAAAGTAAAGTAACTGATAAAAACGTCTTAATATCCTACTACTCTATATGTAATGATCCTGTAAAAAAAACCACCCGTCCTTCTATTTAGCGCTTCCCATCTAAACGACACTGTAATATTCAACAGGAGTAACCCTAATACTATGGGAAGTTAACCTGAAGACAAAAGTTAAACTTTCTTCTGATTATCCCTTAGTAATAATGGTAATCGTTGTGAAGTACTACCAACCTAATGACTTTACTACTAGAGGAAAAATATTCACGTTAATTGAATGAAAGTTATTCGGAAAAAGTT